>JAPYZH010000078.1:0-285186 GCA_030523085.1 Meteorus colon
GTCAACGCTCAATAAAGAGTGTCACTACGAAGAGTGTCAACCCGGAAAAAGCGGGTGCTTAAATGGAGGTTTGACACTCAGTGTCACGATTGGTCAGGGATGCATTATGAATGACATCTATTAGGTTAAAGACAGATGGATGTTGAAATAAATACATGAAGAATCTACCACTGCATTATACATTGATATTCGGAATTAAATGGATAATTCCGAAGATGCGGTCGATGTGCGTCCATCAATTTATGATAAGGTAATAGCTTGCATCACAACAATCACCTATACCACTTTTGATTGTATACACCGTATTGTGCTTAATTATATTGATTCAAGTGATTCGTGCCTAATTTATCTCTCAACTTTTTTCTATGACAGCGCTGTTGATTTTTTTTCATTGCATCACAATATAGACATTCAATGCGGTATATCTATATACAGACATCGATTTTTGGACACGATTGTATTTACAATAAGTGTACAAATTTATAAAAGAAATGGCAATTATTGAGTGAGGTGGTGTTTACGCACGATGAGAGCCCGCAGTAGAGCACTATATTATATTATTGGCGGCCATTTTGGACCACCCAAGTTGCTGTCGGAGCATAAAAAATATCGAGTTCTTTTAGGGCCGCCTTTTTTCCAAGCCGCCAGCAGTGAACAGCATCGTAATGCGGATGGGGCGGTGCGTGCGGGGAAGAATGAGGTAGAGAGATATGAACAGGAAGATAGAGCGAGACATAAGATTAGCCACGAAATGAAGAGGAATGGGGAGGTGAAGGTGGAGGAATGAGAAAATGGATGAGCAAAAGGAGATGATGAGGGAGACGAAGGTGGAGGAGGTGAAAGATATAGACGAGGAAGAGAAGGAAGATGGGAATAAATATAGTATTGAATGGACGAGGAAAGAACAAGAAGGTAGTATAGATGTGGGGATAGAACAGCGAAACACAGGCCGCCGCAGGGCTATACTCACCATCAACGTACAAGAAAGATGTAGTTATGTAGTTAAGTCGGGCTAGATTGTTTCTGAGCCGCCATCGTCACGCTGAATTTGTTTTTCGTTCTTTTGTCCTATCGAGTTCCCTTTGTTGCCTGCTGCCACATTACCACGCCGCTGAGGGATGTATCTCTTATTTCACTTACATTCTTTATTCACGTATCTCAATATATGTTTATCATATTTCTTTCTGTTTTCCTTGTCCATGTGAATAACATTGATAATTGGTCGTTTATTTTCTTCTTCAGCTTCTGGCGCATTCCAATTTCATTCAATTGAATATTATCATTCATATACGTGCTCGTATGTACGTGTTCAGTGTCTGGCAATGTTACAATGGCTATAGTGTATAACACCCAAGCACTCATATAATTACATTCATCACTAATATTATTATACCATATATTTTCTCCATTGGAGAATCGAAGAGTGCCAAATCCCATATTTCTAATATTCCATACCTTCATATTATTGTTCATATTATTTATCATACAATCATGGCTTATATGATATAGCTTATGGTTAATAGCTCTCCACTCCAATTTCTTCATTGAGAATTTCGGTAATGTATTCGGTACGTATATACTCAATACACATTCCATAAATTTTGATATATGCCACATAAAAATGCTATAGAAGAAATAACTTACTATATATTAATCGAAAATACAACGATGTAGGTACATATTAACCATATTATGTTGAAAATATTGCCTGCTAATGAGATTGTACTCATCGCCTCTAAATTACTATCGTTCGAAGTGAAATCATCTGGTTGATGTTCGTGCAGTGTTTTCCGTGAGAAATTATAAGAGCTCAGATGCGGTATACCTTTGTGTGAGTCAGCTGCCTTGTCCGCCGTCAAATTGTGCAGCAATTATTATTCACTGATGCCTTATGTGTGTTTCCCAAATTTTTAACGTATTTTTCCACATTGGTTATAGGCATGCATTTTTCGTTCTCTTTCTTTTCGAGCGGTCGTCAGAAACTTGGGGAAAGAAAAGACGTAAAGCGGTTGTACTCAAATTGATATATATAGTAATTTTATTGCTTATACATGGGAAAAAATGATATGATTCAATTTTTTGAAGGAATATATTCAATAACACTTTTGTTTGAATGTGGTAAAGACACATATTATGTTTACCACTATGGCATATGTATGAAGATATCAGTAAAATTTATGGAGGAAAATAAATTCAGTGGAATCGAAAAATAATGAATAAAGAAGATAATCAATGAACAAGTTTGAACGATTATTTTTATCTTGGACGAAGGTATACGAAATGTTCACGTATATACACATATATCTCAAGATATTAATAGCAACGTTTATAGAAACTACGATGGTACCGCAGTTATCTTCGAGTGCCTTGATCAAATCTATACCTGAATTTATTCTCTTCTTGTCCCACTATACTTTTCGGCGCCATGAGTATAATATCGAGTGCCAGATGCTGCTGGGTTTCGGTGATCCTTTGGTAGGCGGTGACTTTATCTGTTTTATGAGCAAGTGAGTGAAACCGGGGAATAACGGCGATCCTATTCGGTTTCCCAAAACGGTTGGGAAGTATCCCGAGATAAAATGGTGGACTGAAATATCTGTGCAATGCAATAAACCATCAAAATTAACGGTTGGACAAAAAATAACGCCATCTTGAATTCAATTATCTCAATAGGACTCTGGATCCTTGGGAAATTGAAGAATGTTCTTGAAACCTTGTGGAGATTTAGGGTGTATATGCTTGATTTATTCAGTCGTTCATATAATGTGATTGCTCCATCACACAAAATAAGCTGAAGAATCTAATATATATCACGTATACAGGAAATCTCATAGACCATCTCTATTATTCACATAAGTATATAAATGTGAATGATAGATATTGAGAATCACAGATCTCGAATTATTCATACTAATTTTCTTTACAATCATATATTATATTTTGGGCGATAAGAACGCATTGGAATTTATTTATTAACGCAATATTCTTATTCTGATGGTTTTCTTATCCTTCCGGACTATTGACATCTTTTGGTCGACGGGACAAATGTGACGCTTTGTTGGCAAGCAATACATTGTGTTGCTCAGCGCATCGTGCAACAAACACGGGACAAAACGAGGAGACGCAATGTGCGACAACTGCTCACCATCGTCGTCGACAAAGGTGTACGTGGGCGGGTGGTCCGTGTTTTCGGTTCCTACTGATGGTGTCAATCCACTGTTCGGGTGCATCTTTTCAATCCATTCGCAATGTATCTTATACTTTATTATTCCACTATACAAATACGGAAACACTTTTTCCCATGTACCTACCCTGTATTTCTCTCTTTCCCCCGCTCTTCCTGCCAGTCTGTAATCTTCCATTCAAATATCCATTCATGGACCAGACGCGTGGACATATGTACATATGTATATATTGTGGTCAGCGTTCACGTCCACTGCATCATTATGTTTCCCTAATTCTACGACTCATTGAGTTTATCGCTGCTGTTCTGCTCCAATGAAGGGCATGTGGATATATTATTTCAATATCACCACACCTTTCCCAAAGAATTATCGGCTTTCAGATTCATAATTCGTAAGCACCACGGTTTTATCTCAGTAACCCTGTTGCAATGAAGTATTGCCATTGCATTTCCTACAGTATATGAATGCATCAATACATGGTAGTTTAAAACATAATATATTGTCTGAGTAAATGTTCTCTTTCGTATTTATCAATATATTTGGTCTCCTCTCTCCCTCTCTCTCTCTCTCTCTCTTCATATATATATATATATATGAGAAACATTTGCTGGATACATATCCATTTAGATGAAAGTGATGATTCGTAGGGAAGAACTTTTTGCAGATGCTCCCTGTGATAATTGAGTATTGTATATACATAGAGTTGACAACAAAATCAAATTTGGGTGTGGATACGACTACTCTTGTCCGTCCCCTATTATTCTCGTTCACCAATCCCCATTACGTTCTTTTTTTCTGCATCCTTCGTACCGAATATGCCAGATTACAACCGCAGTACATGTATATCCTATACATCAAGTACATAAAGTTATACAATATGTATGGTGTGTGCGTGCGTATGTCATTTTGCTTATTCTTTGAGATCAGGGTGCATTCATCATTTCATTGTGATGCAAGGCTTGACGACGCCCAATGGTCGATGCTCGTCACGCTGTGGGGAATCATTTATATATTTGTCCGTGAACAGATGTAACACCATTGCTGTTGAAAAAAATGTGGTCCCTATCATAGATGAACCAGTCTTTAGTATGTAATAATATAATGAGACGTGCACCAATATATATGTGTGTAGATTGAAGTCAGGAAAAACATTTTGCCAACTCAATAAAACGAAAATGTTATAGCTATGAATAATATGCTAAATCTATATACTTACATGTTAAGTATAGATATTTATGAAGTGTATATATATATATGATACAAGTATAAATAAATACGCATAAGACATCGAGTTGGAAATGTATATATATATTATTACACAGGTACAGTTAAAAATGATTTGGCATAAAAAAAATTAAAAACAAATTTTCTACCTGAGAGAAACTGATGCATCGCAAAGTGTAATCATATAACTCCGCAGGAGGGAGGGGTGGTATTGTAAAATGGTCCTGTTTTGACGTGTTTTGACAAACGGGCGCCATTATGAAATATGACGGGTGTTGTGCTTTTGAGGTTTTGAGCATTCTCATCTTTCTCATCGTTTTCATTTTTTGTCCTTCTGACAGCCGACAGCGCAACCTAGGTGGCCCGTCCCACCGTGCTGGAATATTTTGCGATCTGTAAAACTGAAACGGGCTAAACGATCCCCCGAAAACAATTACCATTGGTTGGTTGCCAACCCGCGCGCGCGCGCGATTCACTATATCTCATCTGTTCTTTTACACTAAACCATTAAACATCAGTGGTCGACGAATAAACCTGATTTTCTTCACAGCGGTGCTCGACAATAATTTTCTTCGTTAACGTGCCCAAGTATATATACCCGACGATACATTGACACGATCTTATAGGTACACTCGCACTCACATTCGTTATCATTGCCTCTAACCAACATCCATGTTGTATACGTATATATCAGGATCATACTGCACCGGTTCATTAACTTTACTGCGTTTCTATACCACTGCACCAACGTAATTGCAACGAAGGTTACGAATTGCGATGATGAATGTTTTTTTTTCTTCCCCTCATTGGACTTTTTAGTAATTGAATATTTATGTTGTTATGATTGGGAAGTGTTTACATCCATACATCCGTATACAAAGTCAAATATTTATGAATTATCCATGAACCATTGCCACAAACAAATGATGGTACTAAGCGAAAAGGATACGTACCATAAACGCGAATTCAACGCAAGACTCAATATAGTATAGCGGTATTTTTGCGTACACGTAATCCAATTGATCCGAGTCGGTAGATCAAGAAAAGGATGTTGTGATGTGGCACGATAGGATCAAGGCTATATAAGTAGAGAGCAAGGACGTTTAGTACAAAGAAATATAAGGTAAAGCTCCAAGAGATCCAGATGACTATAAAAAGGACACGCCCCTGTTTGGATCTAGCACGTCTATCTCTTTCTCTCTCTCTCTCTCACTCTCCCTCTTCTCACATACATATTATATGTGAATGCGGTGACATCAATGGATTGTCGGAGGACCCATAGAGGATTCTGGATGGATTACCTGATGGTCCAGGTATACAACCGAACGAGGCTGTATTCTGTAAGTTTGACTCTGAACCACGGGAGATACGCTTAATAGACCTCAAAGACGAGGCTTGTTTGGACGTTTGTGGTAAACAGAACGACAACGGGTGATCTATGTTTTGGAATAGGCCGTCTGTGTAGGCAATTCTGTCTCAAGTATAAATTTGTACCTAGAGATATAATAGGGATGAAAAGCACCGCTCATCTCCTCTATATATATATAGAGACTTCGAATGTGATAGAAGCGATATAGAGATTGTTCACTATATATATCAATCTGTGATATGAAATTATTGGTGTATAATCTGTATATAGTTTATGAGTCTGTGGCTGCAAATTTCTTTAAATAATTGTGTATTTTTCTTCTATCATGAGATTATGGGTTAGGATGAAAAGAAGGAAAAAATTAAAGAAAATCAAACATATGCATATGATCATATACGTTCGACTCGAATACAATTTCAATTGAAAATTAAACAAACTCCCAACAAGTTTTCATGAGCTATCATACAGTGCCAGTTTATGTTGTCCATGAAATATGTCTACTATGTCATGTAACGTTGTTTCATGTGTACATCGAATATCTTTTGTTGTAAATGTAGCTATATGCTTTGGTGACATTTGGTCGGCGAAGGATTGTCACCAAGATATCTCTCCTTAGATCGCGACAAATAATCCCAAGTGGCTTTTACTTCACGCCGAATTCTATGGGGTGTTTTCATCCCTCTCCTTTTAAGACGAGGTCAAGCTGCGGTCGGAGCGGCATCCTATACACGTTGTGTATATACCCGAACACCCAACGCGCCACCATGTTGGCAAACAATTCATTCGATGTAGATTTACGATCTACTATTGTATATCACTAAATATATAGACAGATATATATATGTATATACACCTGGTACACTGTATAGGACTTTGCCGCATGGTGGGCCAAGTCGAGCCCAAATAACCATTTGACTTTGAATGTATACATTATGTATGTATATAGATAGATGATGCAAAGTGTTTACACTGTGAAAAAAAATACATAATATATTTTCCAATTTATTCACCCGTATTCAGTGTCCTCAAAATATTTTGCAGATGAATGAATCGAATTTTCCACTCAGATATCTATCATCTTTATTATCACCATATTGATTTTTATGTACCTATATATCCATGATATTCTGTATAATGACGCATCTGGGTGGTTCTATTGTGGAGTTTTCGGATGAAATCTCTGCACGTATAGTACGTAAATGGAAATACGTGACTTTTCTGTGCAGCTATAGCCAAAGTGTACATAATGTGTACAATTCAGATTCAGTTAGAACACTCTCGGATACAACGAAAATGTTCGTATATTCAAAATATCGTGTATACCTTGGAGCATCAGTCGTGTTTTCATCTTCAAATTTACATGTTATTGCACTTGGCAATTGTATTCTTGTTTTAAGTTGTAATAACAATATTCAATGTATACATAAAATTGAACGCAGTCAAGTGTGAAGTTAACTATGTATCATCATCAAATTGAGCTCCATCAAAATTTGTGTGGTTGACAGTTGGCATATATATCGGTATACACACCTAGAATATCAGAGTTAAAATTGTTCTTATCTATTCTCCGATTTACAAGTTATTCTCATATGATTGCTCACCTAGTTGGTACATGTTGGGGGATTCCAAATAATGTTTGAAGCGTCAGTTTCAATCGCTTAAAATATGACATTAACCTCTTCTGTGATATCAGTGGTTTTGCATTTCATGATTATAGTGCAAATATATAGGGATGAGCTGTAAAATTTTGCTATTTTTCTATATTGTCACGAGATTTTGTCGTAACTGAGTGAATCAATGATGCTATATATATATTTACATACGTAAGGAGCAGGATGAGGGAAAACTCGGCATATGAATGTAATGTGAAAGCGGGCCATGACATTTTTTGATACTGAAAGTGAGTTCAACCCTCTTCAGCCCTTACTTTATTATCATTATTATTATCATTCATATTGTGTTTAATCGAAGGATGAGTATGGATGAATTTTTCTCTCTCATAGTGGGATCATCATGCGTTAAAAATAAAACTTGCAGCAATCATAGCCGTTTGAAGGGTGTTGCAAAAGGATCGACGGCAACGAGACGCCATGAATTGGAGCAAAAGCCATCATTCAAATTGGGTAACACTGGCCGCAACCAGAGGTTTCAAAGAATTGATAGTTTAGAGACATTGAATGCAGGGAAACGTTGCTTCATTTCAGGGATGGCCCAGAAAGTATCTTATCGTACGAATAAAAATCGGGGAAATATAACAGACACTCTCGAAGATATTGAGAAACTTTCTCGACACATAGATCCCGAAAATCGCGATTCAATGATGAATCGGACCGCAATGGTGAATGGAGAGATCATAAAGAAATCGCTTATAGTCACAGATAATGATGTTGGCAATGGGTCAACGCTCGCAGACCAAACGAATGATAATGTCACGTGCTCAATTGCATGTCTCCAAAATTCTCGGCTTGAGAGTAGCAAAAACTCTGAAACCAAATGTAAACGTCGCAGACGGGTGCGCTGTTTCCTGACAGAAAATTTTGTACAGGGATTCATTTGATTCTAATTTCATCATAATCTCTGAGTCAATGAAAATTGATAAAATATATAAATATATAGACCGTTTTTGTTTGATATCTTGGAAGTATTTGATACTGTATCGACAACATAGACAAAAATTTCTATGTCATGATAGAATATGGTAACACGACCTGAAAATCAACTCAAAGTAGACCGATCAATTAATTGTCTGATGAAGAGTAACTAAGACAAAAAGGATGTGAAGATGGATGAGAGGAAAGAGAATAATAAGGAAGGAAGATATGAAACTGTGAAATGTCATATATAGGAGGATGCACACGTTCATATGCATCGTGAATATAATAATTGGTGGCAAGAGATGCATGGCGATTGATAAGTTGATGACAGTATGTAGAAATATGTCAAATGGAAAAAATGCAAATGGATTTTATATATACTGACATCCATACTGTGATGGTTATTTGAATTCATGGCGAAGTGAGTCTGTATAAAACTATCTTATTGAAAGATCACAGACATACACAATTGCATTGATCATCCCTTGTTTCTGATGGTAGTTTCTACGCATGCATAATTACCTGTCTCGTTCGTCATGAGGCCCCAAGTATTGTTGGGCAGTAGATGTAATATGCTGTACCCACGCAAAATCCGTCTGACGTTGCAACATTTCAACATACGCCCACACCTTGAGTACTGCCGGTTCGCTTTCAGAATGTCATAAGTCAAATTGCTCTGAGCGCACAGTTTCATTATTTCCCATCGTTTGCATATATTTATGTACATCAGACATCTGCTATCATATACACTGATACCTTTTCATATATCTACATCCGTATTATGTCTTCGTATAACAAGAACTTCACAAAAGTCTTTAACTTCAGACTGAGAATTGATAATTTTGTTCATTACTTGAGCGAAAAAAAGTATTCAATTCGGAATGTATTTTATAAAAGCTTGTGAAAATAATTAGCCTTGTTTCAGCAAAATAGATAATGATCAAGTAATCAGTTTATATATCTTTTACTCGATTATAAATTATATGATGGCTCACGAATGTATAATGATCAGTATATATAAAGGCTGTTTAGATGAGAATGGGCATAAAATTTTGGGGATAGTCCGGTTTTAGACGAATAAAAAAATGGGCGGTGTCTTGGATGTTGCCGGTCCGATGTATGGGCCTAAAAATAAAGTGAATGAGGCTGGTCTTTAGACATCTTGCTGAGCCCTTCTCCGCCTCTGATTCTGCATTATGAAAAGAAGAAAATGAAGGATACTGTGTCTATACACTGTATGGAGAAGAATAATTTCTTTAACAGTATGCTAGTCGCGCAGGGTAAACATCAAACGATATGTATAACAGAATATTCACATGGTTTTAAATTCAATCATTGGTTGTCCCTCAGTTATTGCCGAATAGAATGCAACTGAATTTTCATTCAACATAAGAGACTTAATATGAATAGAAAAAAAAAATCTCAAATCCAACGCTATGTTTTTCCAAAATTTGAAAATAACTCAATGTAGATTGTCAACTGTAGGAATTTACAGAGTGTTAGATTTCGGGTGTCATGTTGAACTAAATGTTTCTAGAGACTCGGGAGTTTGCCAAGACACTGGTGACGACGAGATAAGCGAGGTGCTGTGCGAACAGGAGATGAGGAAGACACCGAATGAAATATCTCTCTCTCAGCAGCCACGGGACTTTTGACAGATTCCGCCGACTTATTCCCATACATATACTTGTCAACGTATAAAAGCGCATTGGGACCCGGTTTCCTTTGAGAGTATACTATTGCTTCGTCAATATAAATAGAAGAGAAAAAAAAAAGATTTATACAAATGCAGATGCATTATTTAAAAATATATAAACACGGTGAATGGGCCGTGTAGAGTGTTGGTGAGGCAAATGATGATAACGATGATGAAGAACAATCGCAATGGGGGAGAAAAAATGAGAAAGTAAGATACTGTATTGAGAAACTATAGTGAATTTCATCTTGGGTGGTCCAGAAGCAGTAGAGACCCTTGTCGAGTTGTCCGTGCCGCGCGCGCCACCTCACGAGAGATGCGGCTCGTTGAACTTTTAGGCTCCTCAATCTTCCCCGCAATCTGCCTCCTTTTCTCCGCCTCACCATGTTACTACTCGCTTTTTTTGACTGGACCGCTTGTAACCATCAGGCTACCACTCCCACCCTATATAACCAGCCGATTTTGCGTTTTTTCAGATCAAACCCAATAAACGACCATGCCACTCTTGGCAGTTGGTTTCATACATCGAACGTCTAAAATACGTACGGTATCATTCGCACCAACTGCACTTACTATTGCAATACAATTTTCGATCCCGAGACATTTTAATAACAATCGTCAGGTACTTGGTCGAGTATTTTAGCTTCTACTGAAGCGTAGAGTGAATCAATGAGAACGTTGATCCAATAGTTTGCATATCATTATTAATTTAGAATACATAACATGTGAAGATGATATGTTTTTTGTCGAGTACATCGAATATACATTACAAATAAATATGTCCAAATTACTTATGCCCATATTTATGGGTAACCCATTGAGTAATGGAGTATAGGATGTGATTTGGAAGTATATAAAGACACATAAATATAGGTATATAGGTAACAAGTTCACAGCTAGGGGCATCGCCATGGAAACGAATATTGATCCTCACGGGGAGCCATTGCTAGCCAATAGCACCTATAACGTATGTATAATAAGCGTATATAGGTATATACTCATATGGTATTACTAATATATAGTGAACATGCATTAACTCAACTTTACAATTTAGCATGTAAGTATTGTATGTTGAGTGTCCGAACCTATACGCAAACATATGAATATCGATGCAATTTTTCTTCATATAGAATTATGTTCATTTATAATAATATATTTTTACATATCATATGAAAGAAGATTAATTGAAAAAAAAGGCAATCGTAATGTTAATCTTTGTCGATCATAGGAGTGTAAAACAAATTTTATTGAATTTAATTGGTTGAGCCAGAATTTGATTGTGTTATTTTTGATGGTATCAAAAGAGGTGTATATGTATATACAAGTGCGAGATGATTTTACCCTTGGCGCAGCCAAATTTGTCGGGATCGAAGGGTCGAAGGGTCGGCGTTGTACTGAAAGGCATATAATCGACTCGACGACACGGCTTATCTCGGTAAACCGTGGCCTGTAGACTGTCACGCAACCCCATAACGCGTATTCTCCCTCACGCGCCCTCATATCACTGCTATACATCATAAATATAACCCTCAATGGTTCATAAACTCGTGGGTGATTGCCCGCTGAATTAGATATACATATATGAATTTGTGTATACGGCACGTTTCAATAATTTGCTCGAGAATTATCAATATACAAATATCTATGGATAAATATAGATGAAGACAACACGTGTTACATCAACGAATAGTTAAATATCAAAGCCACAATTTACAAAACAACTCCAAATTATTTTCTCTCCTGGTCTCTAAATTTTCCCAATACCCAACACAGAAATCGAATTGAAGGCTGTCAGGAGTATATATTCAATGATAAATAAAAAATGTGTATAATAGATGATCATTATAATACTTCTATTGAAGAATATCAGCCGATTAACTTTTCCATCAAATACATGTTTATTATATAAAACAATTGGACAAATTCGTTGAGCATTCACACTGCGCGCCGTGACTGATAGAGAGTCGCTGCGTGTGGCGCGACTCGCGAGCAACATCGGAGTACAACAAGAAATGCCCAACCGTTCTAAAGGCAGCTCATTAGGTTCATTTAATCACTAGCATTAGTGCAATCCGGATAATTGCGAATGTTTGAGCGAGAGAGAATCACAATCACCGTTTGTGCGCTTTAATTACCAAAGCGCACGACACGTCGCCGTATAACCCATAACAATATACAGCCATATATATATATACATACATATAATGTATAACTTGGGTTATATTCTGTGTCGGTTACAACAATAAACAAAAATAAACAGAAGTAGGCAAAAAATGTTTGGATCCTGCATTAATCGGATAGTAAGTGAATATGGTGATGCGATTGGAACATAAAGTGAATTTACGCGAGCATAGGTGAAAAAGAAGGTAAATAGCTGAAATTTGGTACATACTATTGTATTGAGAAACACCGCCATAACTTCTGTCACATGTCTATATACGATGAATATGATGATATTTTAGTATACATATAAATTTTGTTAATTTAGTGCAGATGAGAATATAAACGTTTTATGAAAAAATAATTGTGGTTGAATTTGGGATTAGGCGTGCGTGTAAGATATCCACTGGTGAAACGTTTGTGGGGCGCGAATATAAATTGCAGTAGCGATAATACGAGAGGTCTGAGAGTCTATAATGAGGTGAGCGAATGTGAGCGCGCACGCGTGGCGCGCGATATACCATGCCCAAGTCGAGCTAAAGCGGCACATTGGCCGTGTTTCGGGGTCCAGCCTCAGGGTCTTTACAGTCGGACCCCGCGAATCTATGCAAATGTGTCCAATTACGTTGTGAACCCGAAAAAACTTCACCTTGTTAGCTGCCCATTAAAGTATAAAAAAACCTGTGAATGTACCCACCTATATGTGTAACTATAAATATAATATAATATATATATACATATTACGTATGTAGGAAAACACATTGATAATAAATCTATTGCATGTATGTGCACATATACATATATTTTTATCAAATAATATATAGATATGGACAAGTTGAAGATATATAAGTACGTGTATGCACATATACGAGTAAAATCGGAATATAATTCACGGTGAGTATAAGTAGGCAGGTATATTACATATGAGAATGACAGGGATGTTTATGGCAAGAGACACAACTTCGTAAAACCTTAAGTACATTCATGCCGAGTAGGATTAGACATCCAGTTCGCATATAACGCGTATAATGATGTGCGAGAAGCGAACAAAGAAGGAGTTTTGGTTCGGATTGCGCGTCGAAGAAAGATAAAGACCATCGCGTTCGAGAGAAGGACACACCGGTTACGTTGAATGTAAGAAGAGCAGCAGAACGAACGAGGTAGAACAAAACGATGGCGAAGACGAGAGTGGGAGAAGGAGATGGCGATGAAGAAAGAAGCGGAGGGTGAGGGAAACTTTGAGTGTCGGCACCTCGCCGCCAGAGCGGACCACACACGTGGATTCGTGGTTCTCAATCGGCGGATCTTTTCTCCATTTTAATTATTGTTCAATAAGTTAATCACATTTATATCGTCAGAGCGATAATTTTGTCGCCGATTTTCTTTACTCCACCCTTTTTTGTTGCATTTATTTAAGTAGAATATTCAATATAAAAAACTTTGAATGAACGCGACTATGAAATTCAAATATTGCAAATTGGAGTGGGTCACCACATGTGTATTTCTTTGCTCCATTCAGGGCATTATAATATTTATTATAAACCTTCAAGGGTGAAATACTTTCTAGATGGAACATAAGTACTGGTACCACACACTGGGGAATCTTCACAATGTGACTTTATGATAAACAAACAAAAGAAAAATTAATATCAATACGGAATGTAAACAATTCTGTCGATCGGGAAATAATTGGAGAGTTGTTGATACGTGGAAGGCGATCGCGTTATAACCCCGTTATGCTATTTGTTGACACGACTGGCGATATAAATTTGTGTCATCTCATATTGGAGCACCTGGTAGGAAATTTTATGAATTCAATATGGAAATTTTATGTTCATTTTGTACACATGGCGGTGATAAAAAATGATCAGTGCGGTTGTGCCCCGAAAAAGCGGAACTAATGCGGAAAAAGGTTATTTTCGCACTGCGATTCAATTACTATCTATACATATACGATGTTCATGAAGATTTCCCCATGTTGCATCACCGATAATGCAAAAATCAATATTTCTACAAACAACAGCTGATAACTCATATGCGCATATATAAATAGTTCTTCGAGGCAGGAATATCTTGTGAGATTCTATGATTCTATTCATAGAGGACGATCCACAAAATATTTTCATATATTTTTATTTTCAGCAAAAATGTCTCGCGAAAAATTATTCTTTTCCCGATGATATATCAATATATTTCTGGGAAAATAATAGGACATTGAGGACGTTTGAGAAAAAAAAATATCCATATATATAGCGTTCGTTTGGGTGTGTGTATACATTCAGAACCCCCGCTAGTGAGCAATTGGTCACAGGATCCATCCTGCAGTGACCCCCTACTGCACATTATGGCTTAGTCGTGCCGAATATATATACATGTATATATTCATATGCATATAGATAGACAAAAACCCTTCTTCAACCGTATCTCTTTAAAGTCATGACTGGAGTAAACAAACAATCAAACGCGCACCGTAGAGAATAGCATGAGGTATGCATTATGACATTTAGGGAGTATTATCCTTGCTTTCGATTGAATTCAAACTATTTTTGACATTATTCATCTTGAAAAGATTACAGAATGCCCATCTAACTTTCATTGGATTCGAATATATATTAGAGACAACTGTGTTATTGATGCAGACACTCTCATTCCTTTTTTGGCAAGGAAGATTATGTCTGGAACAGGAATTGAATACACCTGTATGTATGTATATTCCTTTTCACAATCGATATAGTGAGCACCCAATCGTCTAAGACGAGACGAGACAGAGGTGTAGATCTAGAAAACTATTCTCATCCCAATTGAACCGTAAGAGTAATTGTCTTTGGTCAAAATATATGGAACAATGCGTTATAATGGAGTGATTGGAAGAGTGAGAGATCAATGAGATGAGTTTTTATGAAAACAAAAGTTATTTCGCACAGTTTATGAACTGATTGTCACAGTGAGGACGAGGAAAAAAGTTGTGAACGTGAATTTATGAAAACGAATATAGTAAATAAGTGTTTTTTTCTGGACAGCCATAAATTTCTGTCATTGTGAGTGTGACTTGAGTTTTGACATTTCGAAAGAGCGTATAAGAATATTGAGGTAACCGGGACCGAAATACCGTAACGAAATGTACGACATGAAAAACATCTCAGGTAAATAAGATATATATATATATATATATGAGGCGAGGGTGTACGGTAAGTCTTGAAGGTGCGCATTCTGTTTTCTTTTCACTTTGTTTGATAACAATCCTCCCGTTTGGAAATGGAACGAATTGTATTTTTGAAAAACGAACGCCTTTTCAGAACTACAGAGAATGACCGTGACGATGATTTTTACTGGAAGTATATAATCGTGCCGGCTCATGCCGTTTTTTTTTCACCGTGATATTTATATACTTGGTTCGTACATGACTGAACGTTTTCCGGCTTCAACTATCGCGTCCCTATATATATATATATCTCGTCAATAATAAGACATTTGGGGGAAAATGTATTTGGCTGCGCGCATCATTTTGTGTACACTGATAAAAGTAGTCGTATGATCTGTAGTGAATATTAAAATTTTCCAGGGAATAAAATAACAATAATCGCATGTCAATCCTGACACCGAAAGATAAAAAGAAAATATATTCATGTTTAAACCATAGTTTCATTGTTGGTCCAAGAATATGAGAGTACCTGCTTGCATACAGAATAATGAGAAAAATTCAATTAAAATTGTGTGTTGAATACGAAAGTACTATCAAATATTTTTGTATTAATTGGCTTCATTCACCACAGTAATGATAGTTATTTTTCGGTTTTTAACAATTATTCCGTGATACTATAATTCCAATGTATAGACTTCATCATATCTTTTGTGAATGCCCACAGATATATATATGCGTTTATCACATATATATCATACACAGTAACAGCTGCACACGTTTAATTCCCCATTTTGTGTGAACATCCGACGTATACGTACATACACAAATGTATCTATACATATATACATATATGTATATATATAGCTGACTGTTTCTTGCGTTTTCGCTGCATCATAGACAATAATTCCGTGTGCTTGGTTGGTTATATACTCCCCAAAGAGAGATGAGCTTGGCTCGTTTATCACCTCATCCTCACCGATAAATCAGTACACACCGAGGGAATACTTCGCGGCTTCCCATCGTGTTAGAACAGTTTATAAACGAGGGTCTCGGGGGTGCGGTTATCTTCGCGTGTACCGGGTGTATATTATTTCAGGAGCTTGAGTGAAAATACCCATGTGTTTTGTATGTGTATGTGTTCTATGCGCATGCTGGGTGGGAGAGATGGGGCGGGAGGACTGATAGGGCGCGATATGGAGAAGAAGGGATGCATATATATTTATATATATATCCAATATCAACGTGTAAAAAATGAGAATCATACATTAAAGCTCTTTTTGATAGCAAAATCTCACGTAACACATATGCATTACCAAGTTGTACATACCATTTATAAATGTATCGTGAAAATGAAAACTCTTTACATAGGGATAATCGTATGTTGTGAAAAAAGTGGGTGTGTCTGTTGAGTTTTCATCAATTATATACCAGCTGTAGAAAGAAAAAATAGAAATGCTAGAGATGATATAAGTTTTTGTGAGGCCTATATTAATGATGATCATGACTAATGATATCAATTTGTGGTATCCAGTCACATATATTCGACGCATCATCGTCAATCCTGCCAGATTTGATTCAAAATCAATCAGTCAATCACCAATCTCACTGTAGGGATTGTATGAGGTAGCTCCTCCGAGCGATTAATATTCTATCGAACTTTTTTATGGTGTATATGACTGGACTATGTGTATCGTGGAGTAGAAAAAAAAATGAATGCAATCAACTAATAATATATTAATGTTCAATTGATCAATGTATGTTTCATTTTTTCTTTCTGTTTGGGGTGTTGGCATAGATGAGGTCAGCAATTAATCGCACCACGCCCAAGAGTGTAGTGGAATTTTTTTTAACGCTCTGTGAATTGAATTATTATATCGTATTATCCATGTATATTTGAATGAATTTTGTGCGTGTAGTACAGAACACGATGTTTATCATACTTTCGTTATCGTTTCCAAGGCAGACGATTTCTGAGTCTTTGTATATTATGGTGTTAATGTTTCCGTTGACAGATGTCACAATTTTCATATCAGTAATAATACTTAATATGAATTGATTCGATGATACTGATTGCCCGATCGTACATAATTTATTTTATTTTTTTTTTTCCCCCTTCACTAATCGTAAATTTGTGTCTGGCGAATGAAAAGTATGACTTTAAGGCATACAATTATGTGGACATATTTACATATACACCAAGTGTTGGTTACTTACAAGTACATTCTGAGGTGTTAGATAAAAAAAATGCTAGTCTTCCTTTTCCACACGAAATAGTCTGAATTTGTGGGCGTCACTTGGCTTGCATTGCCACGCCTCATTTTGCCTCTGCAATATCAGTGGTGGGAAGCTATGTGTATCATCATTGGTTGACAATCTTCTTTTGTGGGCGTGAGTTGCATTAATTATTCAAAGTGAGTCGTTGCTTGGCGGTGGCTGCGATTATAAAGTTCGCACACTGTAAATAGAACCCGTTTACAAAACACATTCCTCGAATATCCACTCAAGTACCAGAGTTGGGGAATGGATATATAAGTAGAAAAATGAATATGAGCGAAGCGTAAAAGAATGTAAGTTTTTTTTTACGATCGATACCCTTGTCGATTTCACTCGAATTAGCGGAGGAAAAAAAAATAGATATGTCAATGCCCGAGTGACTTCTGTTCCTTCAGGATTTCTCATATGGATCAGCTTACATCACTATACGATACCTGTACACCATCGCTATAACCTGGTGACTGATAATTATTTATTTAATAGATATTCAATGTGATATAATATACTGTCGGGACAGTGATAAACTGAACACCCGTGCCATAATGAAATCAACACAATATTAATATATATTGACACATAGTTGTATTATTGTCTTACCGGGATGGTACATGATTCCAATTATTTATATATATTTTCTCAAATCATAACTACGAAGACCATCACTACTACTACTGCTACTACTACTACTACTATCACTACTAGTACTACTTCTCAAGACAACAACAACAATAATGGTGATGATAATAATAATAATTGGGCGGAGCTTATGTATGGGCGTCGTGAGGTAAGAGGGGTGGTCTGCTGTTTCTAGAGGAAGGGAGTGAATAAAATTGTAAGAGAAGAAACTATTGCTCTGTAAAACGATAGCTCGTTAGTGTGTGGAATATTATTGCCGGACGAATATAATTAAGTTTTTTGTAGGTAGAACTTTTTCTACAGATAAATATGTCTTTATATATATAAGTTAAATGGCTTATATTGCTGCTCATACAATATACTCGTTCAAAGCAGAATGATATACTCGTTATCACCTATATATCGTAATGCATATATGTTTTTGACGACTCAACAAAATGATAAATTGTACATTATGAAAGTAATCATCAATATCTTGTCGCACATTCATATAGATAATGATTTTCGCACTGATATTTATTTTTCATATGTATGCACAGCATTGTTGATAATTGTGGAATCGAAAGCGCAAGCATAAAAGACATGGTACTGAATGATCATATACCTAATGGAAATATTATTTGAATGAATATCATACCCGAATTGAGAAAGCACAACTCTGTCCTTCACACAATATCATTGCATAGCACTCAATGAACTGAATTTCGTCGTCTGTCATTAATCGGATCAATTTTTGATTGAAAATATTTCATTCCATCAATCCAACAGTATATCATTTTCTCTTGAGATACCACAATTTTTTTTTCCCTATGACATGATGAAAAGTTATTGTGCTAGTGGTGTAAACATATTTCATTTGATACAGTAATACTTGAGTTGTGATGAACCCGCGTGAGATGGTGAGTGGTGATTGGGAAGGATGATGTGATGTGAGCTAAATAGCGTTACGATTCAACGCAATTTCGGAGAGGGGATAGAACTTTCACCCCCTCTACTTTGAAAAAGTCGGTGGAAGGGACGTGATCCAATAATAATCTACGGAGTCTGGGTATATTGGGGGCGGAGATACTCTCGAGTGTTAATAGAGATACAATCGAGAATGTCTAGTGCAGTATACCGAGCTACGGGTGTAGGAGGAGTGAGTGAAGATGAGGGGAGTTGTCAGAACGAGAGAGAGCGACCGTGAGAGAGAGCGACCGTGAGAGAGATAGGGAGTGAGAGAGAGAAAAGAGAGAGTGATAGAGTGAGAGTAAGAGGGGTCGAGAGGGGAACAGAAGAGGGGAGCGGTAAGTAGGGACTTGAGCATCGTAGTTTAGACATCACCATCCGACGGATGGACAGCCAGTCAGACCTGTCACGGCACTCGCTCGAGTACTCAGAGAGCCTCGAGGCAGTCGCAAATATTTGACTCTGTTCTGGTTTGTTCATATAAATATATATGAATCTGTCGAATCGTCTGTCACCGTACGCTGCATCACTACGTTTTCATCTCATCATCTCATCGATTTTTTTCAATTATTCTGTTATCGAAAATTTTTACCTACCATACAGTGATTTGTTTTCCACATTGTGTCATTCATTATTGTTAGTGCTATTATCAAGTGTCATTATATTCAAATATATTTATTGAATGAGTGAAAATATTCAGAGTTTTCGACAAATATATATGCATACGAAGTTGAAAAAATAGAAGATGAGTATCGCTCTGGCAAGAATGGAAGCTGTGTTCAATTTACAATTAGACTTGGCTTCTGATAGCCGCATTCATCACTCAAATCATTCTCATCATCGCCATCAGCAAAAATATTCGCGTTATCAACGTCTCTCGCCATCGTCATCTTCAATTAATCTGTCAGATAGTCCTGGGCCCAGTAATCAAAGGATTCACTATGACAGCGACGGTCCATTAAGATTCAGTATTATCAATATATTGCGACCAGAGTTTGGACAGAAGGCGATTATCAATACCAAGACACCGCATCAACGATCATCCGCACAAATATCCTCCGGTATTCAACTGGCTCACTGCAATAATCTTGTAACCCCTGTGAATTCCATTTCACCACTTCAAAGCCACTCAACCGCCCTTAGCAGAAGCGGAAGTCTTGAGAGTCTTGCCAGTAACCGCAGTTCTATCACCACTTGCTCTCTCAATGGTTCCCCATCTTCATCGTCATCATCTTCGACATCTTCAACTAATGGTAATGAATCAGTGAGTGAAGACAATATCACAACAGCGAATTTAGAGAGCACAACGGCATCACAAACTTCTACACAATCAATTAACGGAACGAAAAATCCGAGTCTGTGGCCGGCGTGGGTGTATTGCACTCGATACTCTGATAGACCATCATCCGGTAAGTAGATATATATATCACATATAATATATTCTAATTAATATTTCATATATACACAGTTTTCCTCATGATATCGTATGGTTACAGGACCCAGGACAAGACGAGTGAAACGTTCATCGAACGTCGATAAAACTCCAGTATCTGATGACAAGAGACCCAGAACGGCATTTAGCGGTGAACAATTAGCAAGATTGAAACGAGAATTTTCAGAAAATCGCTATCTCACCGAACGAAGACGTCAACAATTGTCTAAAGATTTGGGGCTTAATGAAGCACAGATCAAAATTTGGTTTCAAAATAAGAGAGCGAAGATAAAAAAGTCGACGGGTGAAAAAAATCCTCTCGCACTTCAACTAATGGCTCAGGGTCTTTATAATCATTCGACTGTACCTGTCGATGACGATGGTGAAGAAATTCTCGAATCAGGAAATAGAGCGAATCTTTAATTGCCAAATCGATTTGCTAATTAAAGTTATTTGGAGTTATAGTTGTACGTAACTATTTATTGATGATAACTGCATAGTTCCATCTGATGACGATAGAATGATTGAGTTCTTAATTTGTAGAATTATACATAGTTTTCATTTTACTGCACTAATAGTGCATCTATATCTTCGTCTCTTACGTTCATGCTGTTACGGAATGTAGGGAATAGCGAGAAAAGTGTTTTGTGTCATTCGATTTGTATTTATTACATACCTATGTTCACGTGTTCTCCTAAAGTATTAACCTTTCTGTGTATATACCTGTATACATATGAATTAATGCAACCAGATTTGATTGAGGCATATGTAATATCTATACTATATTCTTAATGTGATTAGAAAGAAAAAAAAACACGAACACGAACAAAGAAACTATAATTATATCCAAGCATACATATATCTATATTGAAAATACGATCTCAGTATGTCTTATTCTGTCATGTAAATAATTATAATTTTAAGTCTATTAATTGACATTTATTCTCACCGGTGTCGTCTATCAATTTTCGTTCATCGATAATATATAACATTCATACATATTATAATATAATGATGTTGGTACTGTATTATGATCATGATTGATTGAAAAATATATCAATTATATACATATATATATATATATATGAATTCCTATGTTATCTTTACTTTATTCGTTCAAAAATATTTTTATAATTACTCTCCGTAAATGACGAAATTATATAACTAGCTTACAATCATGAAGCTACTTAATTCTGCATATAGCTATGTTATGTATATATATGATGTTGGCATATATATCCTGGCAAAATGTATGGACATTATAGCAATAAATGTATTACTAATTATGTATCAACAGTGCGAATGAGTGTGGCCATTAGGGTGCAGCAATTTGTAGGAATAGTGTACGCTTCATCTTTTGGTGACACATGGCTTGACACAAATAGCGCGATAATTGATCCGAAATTAACGCGTGGTACTTTGTGCCACGGATATGTATATAGGGTGGTTGACAAATTAATGGGTACAGACATAGTAGCTGGTATATGTGTGAAATAAATTGTAAAGAACGCCGCTGTATGCAAACATATTTCAAGTATTCATCATCATATATATAACATAATTAGTGAAGAAGATACAGAGGGAAAGAAATTAACCATGGACTATGCATAAACTGATGAAAATGATGAAATATTTGTAGATAGTTATTTCAGTGTGTTTACGTGTACGCAAGTCACCATATATATATGTCTGCATAAACATAGTTTTGTATAGGAGCATATCGTATACAATAGCAGTGGTAATTCAAATTTCCGGAATGCCAATGTCGTGCAAGGGTGTATATCCATACACCATTTGTGTGTATATATGTATACGCATACTCAGTTGAAGCTGGAAGGGTATAATGAGATAACACACGCGAGGGGTGAGTCGTTGGACACGGCCAAGCGCAAACCGCAGACATCGCAATGGCCATTAGAGAGCTGTGGATGCAGCCGCCAGTAGCTCACTAAATTTTCTCTTGTTGTGCCACCTTGTGGGCAGCAAATTAATGGCGAACGAACGTTCTTGTTAATCGTAATCGTACTTGTCTTATTCCACAGAGCGAAATTAAATTTTGTTGCATTACTACATCACTCTATTTCTTCCACGCATATAATATATATATGTTTATGCATTTTCGAAAAAAATGTCAATTTGGATTCTACTAATTCACGTCCGTTTTACATGAATATCATGCTTTATATAATATCAGTTTCTGTACAATAGTCAACGCATTATGAATCGACGGGAATAAATCTAATGAGGGGAAAGATGAGCCAACACGTGTATACGACCATGAGTCTGTGACAGATTTTATCATCAATGCTTTTGAAAATGAGCGTGTGTATAAAAATGCGTATATCTCAGCAACACTCAGCAATCGTCAGGTTGTAAATATGTCATGAACATATGACTATATATAAATATGTATAGATGAGATGCATGTGGCTATTCAACACACTAGGAGCTTTTATGTGACGAAAATCCGGAAAACGTAAGAAATAATATCCACGTGAGTTGTATATGTAGAGACGAATAAATCACACATATTTCAGGATGATTCACGTATAGTCATGTTGCATACAGATAGTTTTGGTAAAATTCTCCATGATGAGATTAGGGATAATTATATATCACAACACCTGCCATAGCATAATAAAAAATGAAACATGCAATTGCACGAAAGGTTTATATTTGATAAGGTGTGAAAGCTGGAGCAAATGATGTATAAGCATATGAGAATGTATAATATATAGGCACATATACAGATATATATATATATATATTGATAAATGTGTACAGGTATGTGTATGTATATGGTGATGCATATTCAACAACAAGACAACTTGGAATGAAGATGATGATGAGCTATATAATATACTGTATAGTGGGAACGTCGAGTAGCTCGGTTGAGTAGTGAGACCACCCAACGCGATCGCGCGAGACTTGAGAAGGAGAATGAGATATGTTGAAGCAGTGTTGTGACGATGCTACAACGATGCGCCATTCTCTGTATCAAAATTAAGATACCCGATAGAAAAATAGGATTGTGTTTATGTATAAATTTTGTACCCAACCTCGTGAAAATTTATTGCCATCGACTGCAACTTATTTTTCACGCTAAACATTCGCATAAGTGAACGACACTTATAATCACCCTCATTCCAATGAACGATGAATTTGTAAAAAGTCTGCTATAAGTGTGCATTCATTGTTCGTTCGAATGATTAATATCAGTCTATAATACCAGTGGAGAATAACAGTGTAATTATTATGGTGCGTAGAAGTATAGCGCACAGGTATATAGCGCAGCCAAAGTAATTGAATGCTTTGCGCGAACAGTACATATACGCGATCATATATATATACATCTTGAAAAGAGATGACTGTAGGTAATTATAATTGTGAATAAATAATGTGTCAATAGTGTTATACTTATACAATCATCATCAGTATTTTGATATGATTATTTATATTTTACATAATATATATATAGACAATAAATACGTGAATATATATGTATCTATATATGTATTGTGTGTGTTCTTTTATTTCTGCGAATTAGTAGATGATGTCAGGGGAGGATAGATAAGTGACAAGCACAAAGGGAGAGATTTGTCGCGGTCCTAAATCGCGCTGGGAAGTTGCGTGAGCGAACGCGCGGAATTTGGCCAGGAGTGCTAGGGGTGTTGACGGGAGCTCTGACTCTTGCCCCCGACGTGTCGTTGGTAAGAGAGAAAGGGAGCTACAGTCGGCACGCCCCTCGCTAGGATGTTTATTTAACCCGAAGTAATTTGATCAAAAATTTAATCAAGTCGAATTTTTGAACGACGCGCCTCCGAGTGCGACGAATCGGTCACGCAATAAAAGTAAAAAGAATTTTCAATCTCTCAACCTTCATTACTATTATTTTTATTTCTATCTATTATTTTCCATGCTTCTCGTGCAAACTTCACTACTTGGTTCTCTGCTTTATAGTAATAATGTTGTAATATTATCTTTGAATTATTGGAAATGTTGTGGCGTCCGTTCATTCGAAAATATGCATAAGCAAATAAACAAATACAATATATGAGCTTGAATTGGTCGGATGAGTCTACAAAACAGAATGTAATCACATTTTCCCGGATTTCAAAATATTAATGTTGAGTGTGAAGACAGTAGTGAAATAAAGAGGCGGTTTAAATATAAGTAAATATATGTAATTGAACTGTTAATTTATTGACCTATATTTGAACAACAGAGTCTTTGTATGTCTGAAATATGTATGGAATCTAATGGAACAACGAAACTGAAAAGAAAGATGTTTTTCCCTCCACCATGTGTTTTTTCCGTTATTGTTCCTTTTCACCTCATTGGAATTCACCCTCGTTCGATAGCGATGTATACATATACAAGTCATGCACTTGATCGCCCATTTCAATTCATCGCTGTGGTTATTTAATCAAACATCTCGGAAGAGTGATATAGAGAATGAGGCGTTGTGATGCACTCGTTCGCGCGTGCTTGGGGTGCGACCCTTTTTCGTTGGTGTTGATAGCGAAGATGAGGGGAATAGAAATGAAAATACCCGCAGAATTCAGGCCCGACAGCATCAGTATACAACATATATAGGAACACTTAATATATAAACTCCGATGTTTATACGTATATATTCATACTAAAGTATTCAAAACACACACACGCATACAATGTAGCATACAAATTGAATGACTGCATCCAGTTTTTGGTTATTGTTGATATTATGTTGACAGTAAAACTGTTGCCAATTCAAATTTTATAACTTCTGATACAACAAAATTTAGAGCTTTGAGCATCGTCATTTATCAGCTTTACTCGATGTTTGATCCGATACGACATGAAAAATCGTCCATGCATGCTTCAAATGCATCAGTCACGTTTGTACATGAATATACGATTTAGCCATATGAATAGTCGGGGTATATAGTAATCAAGGGTTTATATATCGGCACAGACAAACTCTTGGGCGCCTGCCGCAACATAATCAGATATTATACAACCTCAAACCTCACTTTCACTCGATAGTGATTGTCATTAGGGGTGGAACAATCATCAGGGAAGTGTTCATTTACATGCAATGTATTGAATTCAATTTTATTCAATTACTTGTGTTTGGTTTAGTAGAGAGAAATAATTGCGTGAACGAGGATAACAAGAGTTTCAGATGCTAATTCACTGTGTGTAATTTTTTTCGAGCGAGTGAGCGTCACGTATATGGTAGTTCACATAGCATTCAAATATCGCCTCATATGGAACGATTTAAGTGCCACTGTTGCATTCACAATGAAACATTATATGATTAATATGAATCGTGAATGTGGAGAGCGTCGTGTGTGGCCTCCGATTTTCGGACCCACCTTTTCTTCCTATGTACACTATATATATTTAACCCCTCTCATCGATTTTTTGTGAATGTTAATGATTCTCAAGCCACTGCAGATCCCGAAAGACAAAGTGATTTGATTTAAATCGACACAGATGTATAACTTTCTATCTTTACCATTGTAGAGCTTGTAGTGACATTTCAAACATTCATGAGTGTATTATCACATATTGATGAAGAAAGGGAATAGAATTTTCCAATGTTTCAGATTAAAACACTTGGTTTAACAATATGCGTTTTCGAATGATGCGGTATGCTTTATAATTATGCATATATACTTCCTTCAATATTTGTCGTTTGACTTTTCAAGATTCTGTCACTTTCTTGAATTAGTGTTGATGAGTGGGGCATGCATAAACCAAAGAATTCTTGAATAGTTATCTAATAATTCAGTGTATTCTATTTATACATAAATTTTATTCGTTGCTCTGTAAAAAATGAGGACGATTTGATTTTCCACAGAGACGAACAATTTAATCTTTGTCAACAATGCTCTTCAGTATTTATTCACTGTTGTGGCGCATTCTGTATCCACAAAATAAAAATTTAGAATACTTTGTCTCACTTTATCTACATACTCTATAGAAATAAATAGCCTTATCTCAGCTCTTCGGGGTGCCTTTTGAATTTATATTGTGAAGAGGGTGCGTGGAGGTTATTTGTACTAATTCGTGCTGATGGTTTAAGAAATAAAGGAGGGATGGAGTTTTCGACCCCTGGAAAGTCGCAGCTCCGAGTCATAATTTTCGTTATAAACACGTGTGCAGATTCAGGTAGTAGGCGTGGCTCCCTGTTTGATATCAGCTATGGCCACCTTCCTACTGTAAATCAATTGATATCTCTTGCGCCCGCCCCCAATGTGAGAAAAGAGGGATGCAAACGGCATGCGCCATATACCGACCACATACACATCTATCTATACATACGTAGTGAACACATTTGTATGTTTCCATGTGGCCCACAATTTTGCCTCTATTTTCCGTTTTTTCTTGCATCACCGATTTTTCATCTATTGTCACTTTTCTATCCATTCATCCATTATAATTACTCTCAACATTCACTTGTATTCATTTCTGTTCATTTTTATTCTTTTTTTATTCATCTATTTATCAATTTTTAACAATGAGGAGTTTGATGATTTGAAAATAAATATATTTTATTTAGACAGCAAATATTTTAATTGTCTGTTAAATAATCTTACAGTAACGAGACCTTGCCTATATTTATATATAAGCGTTATATATATACATATATAACGTTAATTTCTTCATCTATATTAAGAATAAGATTCCTTCTTTCTTCGAGACTTAAGAATACAGGTAAATAAATAACTGAGATACTTTATTGAACAGTCTATAGGCAATGCTTATCACTAGCGGTTTTTGTCCTCGAATATTTACATGTCACAGGATTCGTATTTACTATCACTACAAATATATCATTGTTGTTATTGTTTTTTCCCCTATTTTCGAAACGATTATTATTTTTTGTTATTATTATATATTCGTTTATTTATTTCCCTTTTCATTCAATCACATGTACATGCATATACGACCATCATTGTTGTACATTGGCTTCTGTGAGTTATTGCACACTGCAATCTTGTCATTAGAATCTAATGTATAATGTGAAATTTTTTCAATTAATCAACAAAAGACGCGCATAGGATCACACAAAATGACACTCATTGAGTTTGTGTCATAACTTTTGCGTAGCGGTAAACAATATATACATATAGTCGGGGGTTTGAAATGGCACAGATCGTTGCAAATTTCTTGGTCTGTGTGCAAGTTCAATTCGCAACGCGGAAGGAAGCGCGTATTTTTTTGTTTTATATTCATAATACGAAAATTTGTAATTCGAAATCAGAAAGTTATATGAGAAAAGCCGAAAATGGGGATTTCATAACGATTTGTAAATTCATTGTATGATGTATACATATGTAGGTATGTAATTATTTTGAGTGAAAGCAAAAATTTATGTACAGACTTGGTATATTGTTTTCGTATCCAAACATTTGTCACTATACAAAAGCTTTTCACTATATATTGTCATCACTTTGTTTGAAGTTCAGCTGCTTGTTCCTCTTCTTCTTTAGTAAGTGGCACGGTGGAGTGATTATAAAGACCTTGAGCCATGAGTTGGAGCGCCAGAGGATTCTTTTGTCCACTTGCTTTCTTTATTTTGGCTCTTTTATTTTGAAACCAAATTTTGATTTGAGCCTCATTGAGTCCCAAGTCCCTCGATAGCTGTTGGCGTCGTCGTTCAGTGAGATAGCGATTTTCCGCGAATTCGCGTTTCAATCTTGCCAATTGTTCACCACTAAATGCTGTCCTTGGTCTTTTTTCTTCAGGGGTCGTGCCAGCTGTCCGTGACTCGCTTGACCTTTTCACTCGTCTCGTACGTGGACCTGAAGACACACATTAACACCCTATTGTTAGCCAGTGTCGATTAATATAGAGAAGAAAAGACCGTAGCTCAGTCACATATGTGATCATATGTAAAATTTTCTCAATACTTGAAATAATTTTCGCACCCTCACAGTGCTGTGTTCTATCTCTCTATTTTATGAAAAAAAAAAATTCTGATTGATTGATTATATATATAAGATGGTAGAACTGTATAATGAAACGATGTAATGCCAATCGTACTTGACGATATAGAAGAATTGTATAAACTATTGCGAGAAATGAAGAAATATTCGACGATTTGTGTGTAATTGGATACATCCATTTGAGACTCACGACATCATTTCATTAATCCCCATATCGCATATATATACACATATATGTAGATGCAGCCAGCAAATAGCAATAATCAATGAGAGATAGTACAGAACGTACATGTTTTCCGAAGGGACTTGATTTGACAGTGAGTGGTGTGAGATCAATATTGAAGCAATAACGGCGCATGACGAAAGTGAAAAGTCGACATGCGTCTCCAACTGAGTGAATATTCCTCCGTCCGTGTTACGTTTGGTAAACGACTTAAGGTAACGAACAGCAGTCTAATTACTCGACTAAAGTCTCATGCCCTTTCTCAGGAAGAGCATTTCACATGGGGGGTGCAGGCGTACATAGTGTATATAGTAATATAATGCGTGAGGAATATATAATGGTGTAGGTTGAAACCAATAATGCTAAGACGTCCGTCGCTGCCATCGTGCTATACACAACCGACGTCGTATCTTGCATACCAAAGACATATGTTCGTCGAAACCACTAATTTCATCACAACTAAGTTAGTCGTTACAACCAACTATACATGCCACTCACAAGTATATATATGCATATATATTTATATATACATGTATATATAATATATGCATACATATATATACAACGCAACAATAAGTTTTGTGACACTGAGATTGGTGACGACTCGTAACAAATTACTTCCTCTCCATTTCATTATGATAATAGATTTTTTTGCTTCGAAAAGGTTGACGTTCTCCAATGTCGATTCGTCATCCCGGATAGGATCAGGCCAGACGTGTGAAGCAGTTACTTACTTCTTCCTGAGAACAAACAAAAATATACACCCATTAACTAATATGTTCAACAAACAATTGAGACATCATAATGATTTACAAATGGAAAATATATTAAAAGTAAATCATTATCATTATACGATCATTTGCACATTTTCCACATTTTATTTCGCTAATTTTGTTTTATATGTTAAATAAAACTTTACATCGGGTCATTCCTCTATAATGGCACACATATTTTATACGACATTGAATTCATAGCTTGTTTTGTATGTTTTACTTCAGATATGATAGAAGAGGATACTGTCATCATGACATCGAATTAATTATACGGCGGATTCATATGAATGAAAAGAATAGATGAGAACGGACGATAAAGAGCGAGTACTTATCACTGTCACATCAGTTTGGGCAGTTGAAATCATATCGTTTTTTTTAATTGGCGTCGAGAAAACCATGCACTATGTGACCTATATGATAAGGCATCAATTCACTTGTCATTCTAATCTAAATATACATCTATGTAGTTGATGTCTATATTTTTAAACAGCCATATGAATGTCTTGCATCCGAGAAAATTATCGGAATTAAATTGAGTTACTTATTATTTTGCTCAACGCAATGAACAATGTTTTTAATTTCCAAATTGGAGGACTTCAATCGAGATATACAGAGATATACAGACATAATCCGAGGATTTTTCTGTAATATATATATGTATATTCTAGTGGATACACATGGCACCCATCGAAAACATATGTTTTAGTGCGATTGTGTCGTGGAGACTGTGACATTAGCAATCTTTCAGAGGCGTAAAAAAAAGGATTTCCGAGAATGATCAGATGTTTCAATTAAATCCTCCTGTTCAATATCTTCGCCCTGTCATTTTTTATTCATATTCTACGATGAAACAATGTATTATATTTGCGAACTTTCACTGCTTTTCTAAACTATAACATGGGTTTGATGCTCATCACATTCCTATGAATGATGTATATGCATATATATATATGTATAATGGTATGAATGAATATGTTTTGAAAAAATCGTTGGTCGCGCAAAAAAAGAAAAGGCAAGAGTAAGAGAGAAATAGAATGAACACTTTTGGTAAGCAAATATCTTGGATGCTACTAGGGTGGTCGCTCGGCTATCATTTTTAATTGGCCGATGGGTATAAACTTGAATTGAGATTTATGAAGTAAATTCATTGTTTCGCCAACGAGACCACCAGGATTGTGATCGTATTATTTACTTGTCTCTTCATTTTCATTGGCCTATATATATGTATTTTGATAAAATATAAGAGATATTATGGGTACTCATGGTATGGATATTATTGTTGTCCATATATATATACGCATACATATAAGTATAAACTGTAGATCCAGAATGGCTTTGACTCCTGTTCCGAGCCACTGTCAAAGGTAATTGCTTGGCTGGTGTGTACATTAATGTATAATCATTCTTTGCGAAAGTTAAGATATTTCATGGAGTCTCATCGTGACGATGGGACAGGAGGGCAAAACGCGACCTCACTGAAATAAACTCTCATTTTGCCCTCTGTACCAACTCACATGGTGGGTCCCACTACTGTACCCTCCACCATTTATCATATGGATATCTTCTGCAATTTACCTGTGTGGCTAATTTATTCAATGAAAAAATGTCTGAGCATTATCGGGTTAAATTGGCGAGCATGGAATATGCGGTGCTTTGTGTGAAGAAATCATGGTGTCCACGATTTTCAAATATATGACTCATCATCATTGGCCTGCCTCATTGAAAGCAAAAATTGCTGATTATGTATGCAACATGTACAAAGATTTGAAATAACTCGACGCATCCAATGCACATTTATTTCTCAATTTCCTATTCATGTGGTTATGTGAAAATGTGTACTAGCACACATGTGTTTCGTTCAAATATATATACATGCGTTATATTGTAATCATTCATCGGTTCTTGAATAACCATATTGCCACCTCTATTCTGCCGAAAAATAAATCTTTTTCACTGTAAATTCGTGCCCAATGGTGACCGGTTAATAACAGTATTTCTGACTCAACTCGGAATTAATTAAACCACTGCTACTGGGGACGGCCGAGAATTCTGCAAGCCGGTCACAGATTTTATGTTTAATTTTTTTCCTCCACCTATTTATCATTAATTTTTATCTCATTCTTATTTTATCTGCAAGCATACAATTGTGTTTATTTTTATTTATGAAAAATGACGTTCTTTTTATACGAGGTCGACGCTCGGAGCTTGAGTCCAATATAACTGCGGCACTATATATACAACTATATCAACTATACGATTGGATATATATATATATATATATATATACATACAACTAATCGTATGAAGCAATTAACGTATGAGTCATACGATGAAATATTTGTGGAACGCTGGATAATCGCACTGAGGAATAGAAGGCGGACGGGAAGCTGTGACGAGAGGAGCTCAAGTTGACTAGCTCGCACTCATTCGGGGGACCACCCGAGTTGCGCCAATGGCCCCAGCGATCGTCGACCGCTACTATACTTAACTTATAACATTTGGATCCAAGAGAAATCGATTATCGTTGAGATATGGGATACAGTGTGCTTTGCCGAACGAGATTGATGCGGGGATTATACGACAAATATTTCTTACATCGTTTTCACATTCGAACGATTTTTTCCGACAACTATATGTAGAGTGTTATTTTCATCAAACTATGATAAGGCATATATATATATAATAGGAGATGGAAACGGTTAAGGCTTTACTGTCCCCTTTTAATTCGAGTATTACCCGTTAATGAATCAATATGAGATGATAGACCCGTCAATAAAGGGCCAGCTAGAGTGAGACTGACTTTTGTTAGGCTGCCGTTAGTAAAAAGAGAAGGAATCGAGATAGCACAGTTTGGGCGAATGCATGGCTACCATAAGTTTCTTTCAAACTATAACGACAGTAAAACATGAGATGGAGAGTAAAATCTGAGGGAGGAAGGGGAGAAGGGGGGAGCGTGAAGAGTGAAATTGTGATGATATGAGAGACAAGTTGAAACTATACGAGAGAGATATGGCAGGAGGGGGGAGATTGTGAGAGCACGAAAGAGAGAGTGGAGCAAAAAGAGAAGCTGCAGCCAGACCCATAAAAACGTCAAACTTCCCTTAACTTAGAGAAACGTCTTCATCAAGAACCAAGCATACGACCGTTATGTTCTCTTTGGACCATCGGACTGGAATGGTAGGTTCTCCGAATGACGCCAGAGTTAAAAGGAAAAAAAATATACATATACACAGATACACATACACATATATATGTGTAGTCGGATCGTGATCGCGGTGGGAATTGAGAAATAAATTGAACGAATATTCACAGAGTATCGATGAAGAATTTCTTCAATAATTATCAGTCCTGTTGCTCTTTAGTCGACAAGTTCATCGGTAAAGAACGATATGTTTTGAATGCTATCATGATGACAACGCCATTGTCATATTATACCATCACATACATATGGTGCCAATTGTTTTGATCGTGACGATATATATCTAAATTATTGCAACCATAGAGAAATTATGAAATATTATGGAGAAGCGAGTGAATAAAGGAAGGCACAAAGTTGACAGTTGGCATGTAGTTGAAACAGGATTTGAGTGTTTAACAGAAGTTAAGCTCATGTCGGGAGTTTATAGAGTACTTGCATAGTCACAACTCTTATACACACACACTATGCATGTAAACACATATTGCACAAACACGAACTAGCTCAGTCTCGTGGCACGAGAGTGTATAGATGTATATGGTCAATGTGTCTGATATGGTGAGAGAATGAGAGAGCGAGGGAGAAAGAGGGAGAGACATGAGGAAAGAACAAGGAGGAGGAAAAGGAGGAGAATGCGGACCACCCACACCGCGGTACGAGACCACCGTGCTAGCCCCCTGGCATACATTAGGCTCTGTAGATCCCCGAAAACTACATAGCGCCTTATATTCCTTGGCCTATATCGTTGTCATTTACGTTTATGTTTCCGTGGCAATCTTTCAACTCTTATATGTACACTTTTATCTGCATTCGACCATCATCCATTTAACTTCATTCAATACCATACAAAATAAAACCAACAAATGTATCACTTTATGTATGTGTTGTATATAAAGCACTTACAAATTTGACGTGTGTTGTATATACAAACTCAAGAACGTTGAGCTAACAAATGTCTTTTCACACTGTTATATATTTTGACACATCATATCTTTTATAATAGTTATAGAATATCAAAGGTATACATGTCTGCAGTATTATATTGTATACATGCTTTTTCTGGATCCAAATGTATAGACGCGATTGATCTAGCGTACTTCAACCAATAATTAATCGCTACATCAACGGCCTCACATATATTTTTCTGCCTATCATTCTCATTATAAACACTTATGATTATATGAAAAAGGTCATTTTGAATGTGTTTAACAATGGGTACAAATTCAAGACGAAAATTTTACGAACATAAACCCCAACGCTCACAACTTAGACATAAAGAGTTAGACCCAATCATTGTAGAAAACCACGCTGTTGACAAAGATTTGTGTTTGCGTGTGTGTGTGTGTGTGTCTGTGTGTCTCTGTCTGTTTGTGCGTGCGGAGTCACGTGACATGGAGGAATTATGCGAATTACCTACTGTGTTGTACCATAAAAGTACGACAGGCACATGCCTTTTATAAATCCTCGTCCTCGTTTCCTTCGCTCACGGGATACCATTATGACTCCCGAGAATCGTTATATACAGGTGTCTATAAATATATACACACATACACGTAACGCTGTATTCTATCGCTACGTAGCTGGCGCAGCGGCAGTGTAGTGTGTGCCTGCAGGCCATTCGATAATCTCCAGGAACATACATTACCAACATTCTACTTTATTTCAACTGTGATGACTATACATATGTGCATGATATACATGTCATATCTACATAATATGATATGGATTGAGAGACAAATGCGATAAATTGTATTTATAAATACACCATTCGAGTTCTATCGTATTTGCCTGTACTGGCTCAGATATACAGTGATCAGTATGGATTGATCAAACTCACATTATGAATTTTATCGTTGTATAGTGTAATTTCTTCGTGTCAATGGTTATTTTATATGTATTAAAAATCTTTCTTGTCAAACATCAACACGCATTTTTTTTTTCTATACAGTGTATCAAAGTTGATGCTATTAAAAAGCTTTGCGCTCATCAATGTGGCAATTACGTGATGCTATCCAATTGTACCAAAGATGAAGAAAAAAAGGGATCACGCTGAAGTGATACATTTGAAATTTATATGTGAAAGTGATGGGTTAGAAGGTCAACGAACGGCATTTGTGACGAAGCCATTAGTAGGCATAAAGTCGGTGTTTTATAACAGAATTATAGTGATGAATTTGGTGAGTAAGTTGAAAGCAAAAATATCGGGTTTGTCCTAAAATGCATTGGTACAAAGACAAGTTGTTAGAGTATGTAATATACTAATATAACGAGCAAAAGATGTGAGACGAGGCCGGAGAGAATCAAAGAGAGGAAGAGCAGCGGGAGGACGGCTTGTGGCTCGTCGTAACTCAAGTCTAGTTAAGGGAGCCATAATTCAGGGGATAGCACACCACGTCGTCGTTTACTTCAAACGGTCCATAAATTATAGGGTTTTAATTTTGTGATATTAGCCAAACGATTGGAGTATATATACATATAAATATAGTAGGAATATGTAGAATGTACATGAACGTTGTCTCTTTGAGTCTCCAGATTTTTTATTCATTCAGTTCTTTTCTGCTATCCCCCGCTTCTCCAGATAGCCGGGAAATGACGAGGTCACTCTACTGCCGTCACAACGTCATTGCGATAAATCGTCAGCGATTCATATCTTGTTTGTGTACATGAATGCTGGTGTGTCGATATCAGAATTATTTGACACTATTGATGCCACTGAATATGTTCTATTTACAAGGCATTTACAAGGTAAAGATTGGAAAAGATATTCGTTGAAATGTATTTGGTTGTTGTAATGTAATTTGTTAAAAGAGGACGAATTACCTTGACGTGTCAAACCAACTCGCATATACATGTTGACAAGCTCGTGCGAAGCCGGTGAATCGTGCGGCGAAATGAAGTCATAATATTCAAGTAATGTGTACGCCTACGCGGTGTCGTCGGCATGGTATCGTTGTTAACGCGTTCGATCTGACTCGGTCGCGTATACATTCATATAAACATGCATATTTATTATATCATTTAATTATATGTACTCATGTATTGACTACAATAACTAATTGGGCATACAAAATTATTTATGAATTCATTCAATGTTGTATTATGAACACCTTCGATTGCCCAATATTTCAGAGTGTGCCTGATGGGAAATTGGGTCCCTACACCGGTGCAATTGAAATTCAATTGTAACTGAATCTTTCACATGAAGATCCGTCCTATATCATTAACTACGAAAGATCATCACATAATATTGTCTTGTAATAATAAATGTGGTGTAATAATGGGTATAGATACTAATATGTAACTTGAATGCAGCACCACTGTGATTCATAGTCAATGACCGCAAAAAAACCGACACCGGTTCCACATGAAGTTGTTCAATTACAAAATGTATATAATTTTTTCATAAGACATATCTATATGTGATTTGGTCTTGTTTGGATATCATAAGTGAACGATTGCATGTATAAAGTGTTAACGTATGTTCATGCATATTCATAACAACTTCATTCATATCGATGATTGTAACACGATGCCTTCTATTTTGCGTTCATGGGAGACTTGCGTTGTCGACTAATTGTGACGACGAAAAACAATGCCGAGAGATGGAGATATCGAAATCTACACAACACCGAACCAAAACGTCTGTGCTTTCATGTGTTTGATTGAATAATCAACTCAGCAGTAATCGTAATATATTTGTTTATACAATTATTACGAAATTTTTCCTGAATGTTCATTTCTGTGCAAACCAATTAGTAGTTGTGCTATATTACGATGCATTATTTGTTATATCATAATTGCGACATGATTAATTATGTGCTTGCTTTTCTGTAAATACTCTCACTCAAATATAAGTTTGTTCAGTATATAATTTCGTACAGTTGTACTTTTTCATTTCTACGTGGACAATAATTTCATACGGCTGATTAATAAGTTGAATATCTCTACGATATTTGATCTCCATATATCCTATACATATACAAGTATATAACTCCAATATATTATCTGAATAAAGGAACTCACGCTTGCAATCACGGAGCGAAGCATTATATATGCATTATGTATGTATAAACTATTGTTCAAGAACGTAGACGAATTTCATGCCAACATGTGTTCCTGCCAAGTAATTAGTAACGTATATACATGTATGTATCTGTATAACAGTATATATTGTGAATAGTATAGATATGATGTGGCGTGTATCACTCATGTTGAATTACCAGTTAATAATGATGACTGTTACGATTATTGATATGTCATTATAAGCAATTATGGCTTACTTTAAGATAATGTTAATTTCACTGCATATTTGTTTCATAAATTGAAAATTGCGAGCAATAGTAATTTATATTTTCTAATGTGTGTACATGAACAGAATGTGTGATATATTCTGCACGGGAGAGCAATGCGTGCAGGTGCGTAGGTGTATTGGCCCGATCTCTTTGAGTCTGCGTACACGCGAGGGCATATAGGCACATTCAACACACTCGGACAGTTTGTAAGCCGGTCTACTTGGGTGGTCCGTTGAAGAAGGGACCGCACGCAGAGTTCAAGCCCCCACCAGAAAAACTTCCCGTTATCCCCACCACTTGCACGCGCATAAGTACGCACACCACTATACATACACACAAGCATTCTCTACTATTCCTTCTTAACTCTTACACTCGGTTTAGTTCAACTAGTAGAGATGATGCCTGCTCTGTCCTGTGCACGCGCGTTCCACTCCACACATCCAATGGTATATACAAAACGCGTAAGCATACACATCCCCATCGAAATGTATACATACGAATGGATGAATGTGTCTGTATGGTTCAAGATACTATTCCATATATGTTAGCTCATACATGATACATGTCTTCTCCACCACCATCAACGAAATATCTCTCAATCTAGTCAAGCAAATTTTGAATGGTGCCAAGCTATACGATTGTGAGAAAACAAGGAGACCATGACGTGATAGATGAATAAATGAATAAATATTATATTACCAATCGGATGAAATATTATTATATGTATAAAAGATGTAGTGATAGTGATATTATGTAGGAATTACGATTACTCTGTAATCCAACTGAACATACGTACAAATCTGTGATTATACACATTTTGGAAATGAGTATAATTGCAGTTTCACCAATCATAATATTGACATCTCATTAAGTGATATTCCATCAATTGTTGGTAATTTCAAATTGATGATTACAATTAAATATATGGACTCACATATTTTTAGCACGAAACAATTGTGATGGATCGTTTTCATTTATACATTCTTCGTACACATTGGAAAAAAAAATAGAAATGTTTCTCACCAAAGTATGTGAATCGAATGTGGAACAGGTCGATTCGCTGCACTACACGATGAGGCGACTACATTCTACGCTGGATAAAAGATTATGTGGATGAATGGATGCAGCAATTGCAACTTGCCCATACGCGATACACATCTTGCTGTCCTTCACTATCCTCCCAGTCTTTCTCTCTTTCTTTCACACTGACTCACTCACTCAGTTGCCCAATCTCTCCCTTCCATCCTTCCATTCTTTCTCTCCGTTTCACAGTCTTTGTTATTCCTCAGTCATTTTTCACTTTCTCTGTGATGGCTTTTAATTGCTGGTGTAAAAATGTAATTGTAAACCGAAGAGCTGCCGAGTCAAGCGAATTGGATCGGTGGCAACTTGAAGTAAGTAATTACTCGGACGATCAAACACATCGAGGAAAAAAAGATGAATGGCAACTGTCGAATATTAAGTGATGAGTCAGTGAGGGTAAGAGAAAATGAGTGTTTATACGAAGGGAGCAAATTAATAATGAGGAAAGGCAATAAGGAGCTATAGAATATATTTATACATTGACAATGTTAATGTAACGCATAAATATATGGAATGCAACTATGCACATATTTCATGCAATGTGATGATGGATATATTGCGGAATGATACGGAACCATCATGACATGGAAGAGAAGAACATTGTATGATTGTTGTTGCATCGCTGTTGAATTGATTGCCGCCTCAAGGGTGATCTGTTCAAGGAGTGTTCTTGGACTAATCGCCAGCCGTGTATATAGTGGCTCCGTTACCGCAACGGTTACTTAGCTTAAGTACCGGGGTCATTGAGAAAATTGTGGGTCTGTTTACACTGTCAGCCACAGACTGGTTCCATTCCAGTTAAGTCAACCGACAGCCTATACTTCAACTACATACATCCATACATCCATACATACATACATACATACATACATACATACAATCATACATGTTTATTTTGGAAGAAAATCGCTCTATTAAGTTGCATTATATATCACTTTTGACAGTCACATATAGGGTATACAAAATATATACAAATCTGCCAATGCATATTCTTTATAATACGAAATTTGTTGACATCACACCTTCTTCCATTTGTTTTCACAAATTTGGATGTTTTCATTAATATAAAAGTAATAGTTATCATTATCTATTCTATTGACGTCATTATGATTTTGGATATGTATCCAATAACATTGTGGAGGTATTTGGCGATTCAATTTCTATCAACATTCCATTCTCATGGTTTTTCTCCAAGACGTTCATTGTTTATGACAGAGATAATTGTAGAGGATTGGGGATATGGTTGTCGACAACAGACTTGATGTTCAAATCGGGACGAGTAATAATGTATATATATACATTGAATTGTTGCGCGAATAGCCTTAAGGTATTCGAGAGCTGCATAGCCGGGTTGAAAAAACGTCAACGGACTCGAGTGCGCTCGCTTGACGCGCCTCACCCAAGACTATTATATGTACACTCATGGAACCTGTCGCATTCTGATAACGACTGAGGGAAGTGAGGTTTGGAGCGATTGGACAGCCAACCGATACATATAGAAAACTCCATCAATTGACCTTCAATCAAATATTAATATTCCACAATCATCAATACTATTGACAATTGATCAATGAGTTACCAGGGGTAATGATGAAATTCCAATAAAACCCATATGTTTAATTTTGCAACAATGGAATGATACAGAGAAAAATTCAAAGTCTATTTGGAATGTTGAATCCGAAGCCAATTCAATATATCGATGCTTCTACTTAATAACGATGTACTATATGACATCTTTTTGACTTTTTAAAAGCTATGTCTAATGTTTACACATGTCTATTAATTAGTGGTGTTGGAGCTATGTAAAGAACGGCGTTAGATCTCTTTGTTGTTTATATACATATACGAATTTCGTATAACGTATCTACTCTCTACCTTCGAAACATATACACGCACTCTCTTCTCCGTCATCCCAATACTAAAACGTCTATATCGTTGGCGGATAATTATTGGATTCATTTATATAATCAAAAAATAATGTTGAATAATTCGATGCTTATAGTTAATGTATATTTTTTTTCTCGTTGATTCCATTCTAGTATTCAAACTATCATTAAAAATATTATATTGATCGTGATTATCAATGTGACGATCACAGTTGATATGGAAATCACAGTGTATTATAAAAATCATACAAATTACTCCGAGAACAATTCCACCTAGGCCATAACGGAATTCCGCAAAGATTATACAATGATTTTTCATTGTGTTATCTAGTTGATATGGTGCATTCTTGGGGAATTTACCAGGTTTCACTCCGTCGCTTCCCCCACACAATCGCCTGTTGGCTCTGTAAATTCATTAAAGTAGCCCTTCACCAATGTTCCTTGTCCCTAATGTAGAGGCAACTGGATTCCTGACATAGCGTATTCGCAATGAATCGTGTCATTGCAACTCGCACACTTCTTTTTTTTTTCCCGAGACGTTTAACACAAACAATGAAATTTCGTTGGGAATCCATTAAATATTCCGAATTTTCATTTGTAGAATCATAAAAACTTGATGAATTATATTATTATAATAGGTTTAGTAAGGTTAGAGGGATCATAATTTTGGCGGCTAATTTTTATACCTGTGTCAAGAGATGGGTGACTCTCGAGTAGCATATTATGTAAGACATTGCGGGAGTATCGATTACCGAGAAGGCCAGAAAGAGATCGTTGCGTGTTATGGCTGTATACGTATGCGATGGAAACATACACAATAATCGTTCACATTATTAATGAACTCGTCAAATTTATTCCGTTATAATCATCACCACTGATCATGATAATGACTAATTGTCACCTACAGATATACTCATTTGTATACCCGTACTATGAATTCATTTGTGCTCAAAATTCATATGTCACGAGATAAAAACGGATTCCGTTCTTTTTCTTTTAGGTTATTCTGATGAGTGAATTCAGGAATACGCACTGGGCGAAATAAAATAAATGAATACAAATCGCTTCAATCATTCCATATCGTTTTTGTTCATGAACAAAAATGCACATGCATTCGAAGTTTAATGACTTCTTTTTCATTTCATATTGAAAATCAAGTTTATATATATACATATATATCCAATACTATCACTTTGGCACCCGAACGCTCACAGTTTGGTATATTTTTAGCATATAAACATTTTGTTATTATAATGTCAATAGACACCGTAATAACATACGTGTTGTGAATGAGCCATTGATCAAAAGTAACCTAAATAATTTTTATTGATTATTCACATCAGTTCGTGTAAATGGGTTCTTGACGGAAATATAGTTGCCAACATCAAAGATGTATGCCGAGAATTCTAATGTACTAGAAAGACATCTATCATATTTGTAAAGAATTATATTGTAGTTACGTGAAAAAACTCTTGTCCACTACGGATTTTGGGATGCTATTATATATTGGTGTAAATATATATGGATATATATGTATATATATACTCAAACGGATTGAGTATGTGTATCCAGATGTCGGCGAACAAGGTTCACACTGCGTTTATTGAATGAACTAGTGACGTGTAGATTTTCACCAAATGTTTTGTGTCCACGTGCCGGTTTCTTATTCTTATCCACTCGGTGAAACTCGATGTCGCGCTCGATTCTGTATGAGCCCACCCACACGGTTGGGTTTCCTTCCATTCAACATCGTAGCAGAACTACTGCCGCCTACTCTCTATGTAGTTTATATATATATGCCAGTGCATGAAACAGAAATGCGGAAGGCTTCGCTCGTTGTGGCGTAATGATTTGACGACAAGTTCATCTCTTTTCGTTTTGATGATAAATTTATTTTTTTCATCTGCATTTCAAATGCAAAAATGATGTTATTCAACATCCTCATGAATGTTTGCAAAATTTCTGATGCATAAAATTTTTATGTGTATAGTAGATCATAAATGTATATGATTTAGCTCTTAATTAAGTGATAAAAACAATTTTCAGTTGAGCAACTGCAATTGTTTACTTTCTTATAATTATCTGAAAAACCTATATAAAATGCATAGGTGTTTCTGTCTTTTGTGTTTTGTGCATTATCATCAACTATCAATCAATGAACTGATAATTAAACTGTAGATCGTATAAAAGACGACGAAGGGGGCTGTGGCTCTGAACCTCGTATGCATAAACAGTGGATTGTCCCAAATAGGAAATGGGAATATTGAGCTTACCAGAAGAGGGACGGTCCGAGTATCTCGTGCAGTACACCCATGCCGGCCAAAGCATCTGCTTAGACGATTCTCCTCCTGAGATATTTGGTTGTGAACTACCATTTGCTGCGCTCACCGTTGAGGTTGTTCCTGGTGACATATTAGTAGTCGTCAAATCTGATCCTCTCTCCGAACTTTCGGATGATGATTCTCGAAAGTCTTTGGTAAGATCAATAGGCTTCTGAATTTGCTTTTTCGGCCGCGCTTTCTTCAGCGATATTGGATCAGTTATTCTTCTGCCAAAATCTGCTTTCAGAATGTTATCTATACTGAATTTGAGATTCCCTTGGACATCATTATTATTGCAATTATGTCGATTGCTGTTTCGATGATGGTTATTGTTGTTATTGTTGTGTGAACTATCAACATCTGGCGAAATACTATTTCCTGTATCTCGATGATTATCAATAGCCGCTGATATAGGGCTCTTAACTTGAGCTCTGCTTGGCAATGCTTGTAATAATTTGCTCACTTCATGATTCTGTTGGTTTTGTTGATTCGTTCGATGCTGTTGTAGCAAATGCTGTTGTGATAGTTGACTGTGTTGATGCGGTTGCGTCGGTAATTGCGAGTGATGAAGATGGTGATGTTGGTGAAGTAAGGCGGTAGGCGTCGCGTGTTGTCCCTGGGATATCGGATGAAGTAATGCATGCGAATTTGTATGAAGTTGGGTTGAGTGAAGAAGAAGCGATGCCTCTTGTGAATCGCGACAGGTTGTATGAAGTGCTGACGAGTTTGAGACTTGGAGACCCATCACTGTTGTTGCTGATGGAGGTGAGAGTGACAGTCTCGTCACTACAGGAATACTTATTGGTGTTCTATGAAGTCTTTCGCCAGCAGGATATACAATTTCTTGCGCAAGACCATGTTGTAACGACGTTCTAGGATTTGGGGAATAATCTACCAGATCAGAGTCCCGCGAATATCGTGACACTAAGTGTTGGAGTGGTTGGTGGATAGATGTAATTGTTTGGTATTTGGGGATCGTAGGACTTTCATTCACAACGTCGGCGCGGCCTGGAGATGAAACTGTTGCATTCGAAGAAGCAAGAGATCGTACAGATGAGGCAGTTGGCGATGACGGCTGAAGTTGGAAACTACAATAACTCTGCGGGCTTGGTGGTTGATTGAAGCTTCCTGATCCGTCATTGGATGGTGATGGCGACGGCGTCCTTGATGATGATAAACTAATAGATGGTTTTGTCATTATATCAGTTCGTCGGTCAAAATAATCCAATTGCGTCGATAAATCGGCTGTAAATGCCGTTAATTCAGATACTTTGCTATCAACTACCACATTATCAGGAACAACAGGCGTTGGCTCGCTACCGACGCTCAATACCTCACTAGACTCACTTTCACAGTCCGACAAATCCTGATGCTTACTCTTGGCATTTCGCACAATTCGTTGATGGTTACTGGTGCCATTGTCATTATCCAGATGGGATGTCACACAATGATCCATAACCTCCATTCCGATGAATAAATTTTTCATTGATACATTTGACAATGCATTTTTCACTGCTCATTTAACACAATATCATATTGCCTAATTTCGAATATAACAATACGAGCTTTTAAATCGTAGTGATGTTTATTTGGTAGCATTTCTTCAACATTCATTGTCTAATTCGAAATATCACACACATAAATATAGCCGTTGTGCACTAATCTTCGTTTATGATGGACAAATCGTGCGAAAATTGGTGTTGAAAAGCCCAATTTGACTATGATCATTCTGTTAGTATATCATTCACTATTCACACAGCAATTTTTTATTGATAATTTATATGCAAATATATCACAAATTAGTTTTTATCACCTCCTGACTAACACAAGTCTTTTAATCACTTCACAAAATAATAATCATCTTCGAATTGAATACGACCACAACTGGAAGAATGTTACCGCGAATTAATTATGTGCGAACGCGAATCATCGAAACCCATGGATGGATTATAAAAGCTAATGACTATATACATATAAGATGAAAATTCTGAATTTGCGTAAAAATCACGATTGTATGAACCTGCTGTGTTCACCGCTGGCTGTTCGCTTGGTTGTCGCGGTACGTCTGGTGATAGAACACAGTGAAGGGTCGGCGAGGGCGTTACGGGGCGTTATCACCCCGAGCAACACCCGCATTCGCCTGTTCCTGATGCCCGGCCCATTTGTTGTTGTAGAAGGAACGACATCTGCTGGATTTAATGAAAGACTTTAGCATGGGCACGCCTCTAAGGATTCGTCTCATTCTATCGTTCTACCACATAATCTGTTTTACTTCGTCACCTCTCATCTCTCCAGCCCCCTGTATACCTATCTTTTTTCCTGCTTTGCACTCACTCTCTCTTCCTCTCACATTCACCCGCTTACTTCCTCTCACATCCCCAGTATCTTTGTCTCGATAATTCGTTAGATGAAACGTAGGCTGTCCGCAAAGCAAGAGCCATGCAATTCTGCCGTCCCCTTTTGAGTTGCGTAGGAAAAAAATAACTGCCGCCAGTCCCTTTCTCAGCTCCTGGATCTTGGTTATCGGCCCTCTGCCAGGTGGAGGACTCACCCTCGGGGTAATTGTTTGCTTCGTTTATTTCCACCGCCGGGTATACTCCGTAACATCAACTAAATCGTTTATTTTTCCACATTCGATAGTTCTCATTATCTTGCGAATAGTTTTTCAATTTTCCACTGAATCCCGAATTATGGAGCAGAAATATGAGCACAATGAAAACTGCCGTAATTTATTCACTACATCTTACAGCATATATCTCAATATGAATTATATTATCTCACTAATAACCGGCCACTCTATATTGAATCCTAAAATAACCATTTCGGAGTCCGGTATTTTACAAATAAAATCTCCCATCATCAACTGTACTTTAGGCTAGACTGGCTATATCTTCCATAATATTCTTGAATATCAATGTAAGATAGAAGCAATGCATTATTACAATAGTTATGATAGCATGGAATGGTCTCGAGGATATCAATAAAATTGTTCCAAGTCTCACCATGTCATATTAATTTTTAGTTCAATATTAATACAAACGACGATGATGATGATAAGAATGAAGTTGATTTCAAACTTGGTTGATGAACGTGTGCGCTATTGTGGAATTTGTGGGGCATTCTGCTCATACAGCTGAAGGTAAGACTGTTTTGCTCACATACTACTTGTAGGGGTCGCACTGTAACGTATGTTCTCCACTACATGCGTCATTGCTGTTGTTCCTGAATTACGTTTCAAATTTCATTCGTATAAGGTGCTCGTGTGATAAACACTGTTTAGCCCTATGAGGGGTTGGGAATTGTCACATATCACAGTCGGTATCCCAAGTAACGGATTGATTATGATAAGATAAAGAAAAATGACATGTGATTGTTTGAAGATCTGACAGGTCAATGAATCCGGGAGGATTAAACTGCATCGGGTCCTCTGTATGCATGGCATTACGGAAAGAATATACATTACCTCTATTGCTGGAAACAATAGGATGCCCGGCCATATCATTCCTCGATTGAATTCCCGGTACTGTTATCGGAGGCAGTGATCTATTTTCTCTGTTGACTTTATATTAAAAACCTATTCTCTCCCAACTTATATTATTACACAAATATATGGATAATTGTGTATTATATCCATGGTATTGCAAATACATTGAATGTATAACCAGTACATGTTTATTTGTGCTTCTTGGTCCTCTAAACATTTACAGCTTCACAATACACACATATAATATATAGTCAAATTATATATTTATATCTAATTTATATCAATATTATGGAATAATATTCTTTTATATAATCCTGGGAATAATTCTGTTCCGAGTGTGGTATATTTTCAAAATCAACTGAAGCCGCTTTTTTCCCTGACTCAATTTTCTCATACAGCTTCTTTCACTGTTTATAAGAGATATATTTCTTCCTCTCGCATCCGGAGTCCATCCGGTGCTACATTGATACTGTGCTTGAAAAATCAATGCAATATCAATAACTTATGACGTAAAAATTTCACATATAAAAATATAGACCAATAATGTTCCGCACTATGTAAATTCCGAGCACTGGCCATCGTGCCGCAACTTATATATCCATCGGCCATTACATTCTAGAACTACTTCCAGAATTCGTGTGTATTGTATGAGAACGTTGTTTTCATTCGTTTTATTTTTAAATTTGAACATTTTGCTGTCTATCGAAATAGATGAGTTGACATAAACAAACACACATATATATATGTAATATGTTCAATATTTCAATTAAAACGTACTTTCTTCGGGAGTCTCTTTTTACCTTCAATTGGTGAACACATAACATTTAAGTGAACGACGAGATGCGAGAGAAAGACGCAGTGAGGCGTTAAAAGGGCCCTACTCGCGAATATAATAGACTAATAGTTTGTTGTTTTCAATTTTAAACACAATTTTTACGTGATATGCCAATGAGTTAAGTTTTCGGATTGGCATGAATAACATACTATTGCGAATAATTGAATAGTGTAGTGCATCCCACATCCTAAAATTCACATGAGGCAGCAGAACGCTACGCCATTCTCGAAAGCTGATTGAATGGCTGTGGTTTCCATACAGAAACCGCCGTCTTCACACATTGTTGCGAGTCGCTGTTGGTGTGCACGGGTTTCACTCAATGATCTATAATTTTTTATTTTTTAACCAACATATAACGCTATGATAATTCATTGTCTCACCTGGGCGTCATGGCGCGTAATCGCTGTTGCTTAACATGTTTCCTCAATGCCTGTTGCGTACGTGTTATATTGACAGAACCTCGTGCAACTTGAGAATTTTGTGCATTTGTGGTATTTGTGGCATTTGTTAGACTTAATTGCGACAAGTATTCCTCGGGGTCGACTTCCTGTACCATAAGATTTCGTCGAGTATGATGAATATTGCTTGATCGTGCAGAGTCAGTCCAAGGTGGTGGAGGTGTATGCGAACGTGAAAACATCGCATACTTGCTACAAAGATAATCCTCATAGGATGGCGGCAATCCAGTCTGTAATACGGGTAATATTTATTTCCATTTCAATTCTTTCCAGAGAACATGAACATATACATTTATATATATTAATGTACATAAAATGTGTATGTTGTGCGACTCTCCGTACCTGCCATGACTTGGCGATGGCAACGTCATAAGTAGGCGGTGGAGATGTCATTGATGGAATTGAATAAACTGGTTGAGGCGAATGAGATACAGTATCCATAGCATTTACATCACGATATTGAGTGAGGTTGGCGTTAGTATTGGATAGGCTTGGAACCGCGACGTAAGGCGCATCCAGAATTGTGTTACCTCTGTTACTCAAGATGCTTGAGTTAGAATCTTGAAAAAAATGTTTTAAGGTTCATTTCGTTTCTTTATTCATTATGATTGATGTCATAGCATATGAATACCATGGCAGAATAAAAATATGGCATATGAAAATAAATGTGATTGATTTATACCAATATATGTGTAGTGTGAATTGGGTCTCTCAGCACTGCGAGTTCGTCGAGATGAATTAGAGAGTCGTTGACGTTCCAATTTCGAATTATTTTTTCCGGATTTTGATTGTTTTGATGGAGCGCTAAAGCTTCCATTATCATTTGGCTTTGGTCTCTCATCCATTTCCACGTTGCTATATTCTTTTTTCGCGATTGCAGCTCCGGCTTTATTACTTTTCAATGACTTCAGTACGAGACTTTTACGATTCGGTATGTTCTCTATTTCATTGCGGGCTTTAGAAAACTCGAGAGAAACACCACAACCGCAAACCTCTACGTGTTTATTAGACATCCTGCAATATTTAATACATTAATTTTGTACATGCGGGATGGATAATGTGAATACTCGAAACGAACTCCTCAAATCATAACTAAGCTCTTTCATATTGTTCAAATATAAACAGGAGAACTATTTCAATCAAACTGGGAAAATGTGGGCGATAAAAAATTCAAATCGCGATATATATATATATCCATAATCATTACATATATAGAAATGTATAAAGTCACATGGATGTGTATTGTACTTGTCCGTGACTGTTCGAGAAGCGTCTGATTATATAAAATGGATATGAGTATGGGTAACGCGGAGGCGGCGAATGGAAGAAGAACCGCGTGTGAACGTAAAGTGGGTCAAAGACCGGCCAAAGTTGGGTCATAGCTCGACAACCACCAGTGTGGCATCAGGGCGTCGGCCACCCGCTGTAACTGGGTCATGTTTTTCCTCCTCTCGCCTCTTTTACTCTCTCTAGCTTATATGAAACAATATATATACATATTCATATAAATCCCATTCCATTTATCCTTCTATTCTGGTGCTATTCATATATTTTCCAATTATCTCATGCAAGAACTTAAATTATTTTAACCAATAAACATTCACAAACATTGGTTTTCTATCATCATGTAACCACAGCATAATATGCGGTTTGGCTGAAGAACGATAAATAATTTTCGGCACTGCTCATGGCCATTGAGCTTTCTCACAATCATATCAGAGATATAAGGGTATTTCATCTAGAAATACACAAAATAAGTACATTCACATGCATATTTATATATGTATATGCATGTGCATATATATATTCACAAGCCGGAATTGGGACGAGAGGGCGATTGTGCATATATTCACTGTTTGCTACAAGATGAAAAAGTAGGTCAGAATAAATCGTATCGGATGATTAGGCTCATGTCTTTTCTTTCACTCTGTCAATACGTCAATTACCGCCGCATCCCTAATTATTTCAGCGAATTGCCTCCAATTTGATGTTGATATTGTGCAATATCCTACGTTTTTATAGTTGAATAACTGCGAAAGAATTCGCCACACTGCACTGAAACTCAAGTATATCACCAGGCGTGAAGGTTTATGATTTGCGCGTTTTAGATAATCATTAAAATACATTCTTTAACACGCTACACCTCACGTTGGAAAAGCCATTCACATGCGAATAAGTTCATAGTTACTGAAATACTCCAAAAGAGATACTACATATTTGGTGATACATTTCGAATTTTCGTAATATGTACGTAAATTAATGCTCACTAACACCTTTTAATTATCGTTTCGAGACGGTTTGCATTTAATATTTTTCAAAACAAGATAAATACATTGAACTCGTGAATGCATTCATGAATCTTGCAAAATAAAATGAGAAAACTGGTAAATATATAAGAATACAAATACTTAAAAAAGATTTACCTTTTGGAAACTTTGTTGTGTGATAACTGGCAGTGGGATGTAACATTGAGGGTATATGGCTTTATATAAAATCTTCTCTTATATATTATGCAATTCTCTCAGTTCCTACGCCTATTATTTGTGACATTACTTGCTTTCTTTATTATAATGATTGTTGTTGTTGTTGTTGCTGCTGATGATGAGAAAACACGTTTGAATTTGCACTCGAAAAATATTCAGATGCACCTGCGTCGAACTCGTAGACTAATTTGATTTCATTTTGCATCTAAGAGTCCAAATTTCAATTGACCGCTGTAGAAATAAGTAAATAATCGCGAAACCGTGTGTACCAACTCCCTCTCATCAGGCGAATCACAGAGAAAGTACCAGACTGATAGACTGCTAGACTCCCCGACTGCTCCATCCTTTCACATCGATTAACTGATAGTGGCGCGCGCGTCGCAATCAAACTTCTTCCTCATTCTGGTGCAGTTCCTCTTTTTTTTCTTCTTATTTTTGTTTTCCCATATTATTTGATTCTTATAAAATTCACACATGCACTACCCGATTTTAAATGTACATACATAAAGATTATGAACGACCAATAATCTCGATGTTGCTTCCGGAAATGAATTATCATTGATAGTAAAAATAGATAAAAGTTAATGCAGGAGTTCGACCGTTTATTTATGCAATGGGTCTGAATGACATACATTATATTATTAACAAATGGGTTGAAAGGACGATTGGTTATCGAGATAATGTTGCTTCCAGCAATCTTCACATTTTCAATCTCGTTTGTATCAAATAAAGTGTGAGCAGTCACCAAGGAATGTGACGAAATTTTTATTAAGCAAATTAGATGGAGAAAGAATGGGAAGAGCAATAAAATGAGGATACTTGCGGTATTCATAACTATTCAGCATCATATTAGCGAATAAGATTTTTCATATCGCCCTGCTGTATAGGGAAAGTTATGAAAGCTGCCGTGCGGTGGAACCCCCAACGCTCAATATCATTGTACCATTGGGTCAACATCACGGTTATATCCTGTGCTCACATTCAGTACACTCATTTTGTGCTATCCACATACATATCTGGTAACGCATTCTCAAGAACATCAAATATACGCTTTGAGATTCACGAATATAAAGTGAACAAAGGTGAGTATTTTTATACTATCGCATGTATTTACAGCTAATCTCATCAACCATCTCATCCAAGTACAAAGTAAAAAGGAATATTTTCATCACAATTCATTCAGTGCGATTGTAGTGTTACGTACGATCAATAAAACAAGGCGAGCTAAATGTGCTCAGTTGGTATATATGATTTACGCCCTTGTGTAACATTATCCTGGCATGCGATATAAACTACATTTCATCTGCAGTTTCATCATTTGACTCAAGCAGATCATTGAAATGTAATTACTGGTGTAAATAGTGGTGGTTATTCTAATTTTTGTAGCGATGGCACCTTTCAAGTTACGTTTTGCGAAACTGTCAAAATCACGTAGCAAGGAAAGCAGCAGCAATAGTAATGAATGCGATGAAACAATTCGTTCAATGCCACGAAAGGAGTCAGGAAGTTTGGAAACATCAAGAAACTCAGAGATAGAGGTTTTTGGTGCTAGTGCTGATTTTCGAACCAATTCCTCGCATTCACCACCACCGTCTTACGAACATGTTCTTGATGAGGTATTGATAATTAAATGAATTAATCGCTCTGTCGTCATAACTATATGTATCTTCAGCTGTACGTAATGTTTCACCATTCTAGAAGCGACTGAAACAAACAAGTCAACACCATAATACCAATGATACAGATAATCATGACGACGAAAGAGACAATGTCAACGCCCTGAAGAGCAATGACAGAATATCAAATGTAATAAAACCAGAGGAGAGTTGTCTTGTTATGAGAGGTGGTAAACTTACCATTAATGGACCAGAGATTCTACACAAATCTAGTAAGGAGCTCTATAGAGCTGTTGCTAAACAATGTGGAATCACTTGCAAAATGAGTGATCATTGTAGATGTATTGATTGTCAGGTAAACATATGCAGGAATGGAAAAGAAATTTGTTTCCTTCAAATAAATATATTTTGTTATTTCATTTTCCGGTTCATTTAGAGTCACTATTTTGACTGTGATTATGAGAAAGACGAACAAGGAAAAACGGACGGTGGACTTGGTGCTGGTACTCCAATGTTCATATCGGAGGCCGTCATGCACGGCACAGCTTGCATCCTTCTTTGAACTATCACGTGAACATACAAAATCATATGAGACTGAATACAACTGTCTCCGCATATAATACTATTGTTATGTATAATCATAAGGGCATCCGACTGCATACAAGTATTTTTCATATAAAAAAAGATGTGTCTAGATACTAAAAATATGAGTGAATGCTTATTATAAAATTCTAATGAACACCTAAGCATCCAGGAGCACGAATTTTTCATTTTCACATATGTTGCAGATTCACAGAAGAAATAATTATAAATATTTTGTAAATAGTATGAAGCTGCGATTGAGTTGAAATACGATTAAGAATGAATAGATGTTAGGAACGGAAATAAGTCGAACCCGAACTCTATTGCCAAATCTATCTTCTTTCAAATGTATTTCATCCTCAATGAATTGTGCGTTCGCTGCTGAGCATCCACCACAAACATAAAATAGTATAATTTGTAAGTGATAACTTTATATTAATATTGATGACCTTTCTAATTTTTTATGGTGAATATATACTTCAAGATATAATTGTCCTCTATCTGTGTACCTGAAAATGTTTTATACAAACAAACATTTCGTCAATTCAATGCAGGTGACATTGGTTTAATATTTGAGTGAATAAAAGAATCGGGGAGTGGCACAACGATGATAGGTGAATTAAAATCTGCTAAAATGTTTTTTCTCTCAGTTGAATCATAAGTATTACAGGCAATGCAATATTTGAGAAAAATTTGAATCCGCTTATAGATGCTCATATCAGATGAACGTAACTCTGGCACAGTTCCCGTTTTAATTTCAACACACTCATAATTGATGTTGGTTTTTTCTCCTTCTCTTTTTTTTCTTTTCCCCGATTTCTTTCGTCTTAAAATAGAATTCATGAATAACCGGAGGCTGCACTAAAAATCTGCAATCGATATGTATCAAGCAGAATAATCGTTTATCATAATTATTCGCATAGAATAATTGTTTTAATTATCTTGAACATTGTTGAGAAAATACTCGTTGAAATGCCCAAACGTTCTTTTAAATATAAATCATGATCTAACTCGAATTGTAGTATAATAAATTATCCAGATTCAATAAATCCATTGATCTCATATTTAAATTTGACGATAGGACTGTTTTTTGGAATGATGTAATACCCAAAACATTCCAAACTATATTGACCGTATTGGAATACGCATGCGCATATATCTATTCGCTACGAGCAGAAAATCTATATTTTCTACATAACACCCCATGTTATACACAGTGAATAGAATGAGCCATTGAATCATCGTGGGAAGATCAATAATTCTGCGTGGCGCGGCCGTTTTTGGACACCCCTTCCTCTCATAATTCCATGTTAGACACTTTGCTTGGAAACAATTATATCTTATGTTTTCTCACAGTATATATTTTTTTTTTTACTTATTGCGATGCCGGAAGAAATATGACTTATGTATCAAAAATACAAGCTGGGGGGTTGGGCGGTATTCCTTTTCAATTGAACAGGCATTGTGGCATGCGTATTATAAGAACGTCAGTATCGTACTCAAATATTATGGGCACCATGCGCCACATTTCACATGAGAAAGAGTAGTTGGGCTCCCCAAACCTCGCTCACGTAACTGACCACCCCTGTTAAATTGTACATATAGTTTCAGTAGGTGTGTGCGCATTGGTGAGTGGAGCTGCTACATCCTGATAATATTCATGATGTATTCGTAAAAATCATGAAATTACAATTGCAAGTGTTCAATACAAGTTAGAAAAACTATATACAATATTCTATTTACAATTTCGATTTGAATGAAGTGAAAGTTTTTTTCTCTGTCTCAATCTCCCTTGCTTGACGAGGAATGAGAGTGAAGTTGTATTCAGGAATATGAAACGATTAAAAGAGCTTTTAGTGTGATATTGTCGTAAAATATTAAAATTCAATGACAAATATAGTAGGACAATTATTATTCCAACCAATGCTGGGGGAAAATTGACATTTAGCTACCTATAACAAATAATATAAGATAATAATCATTATTCATAGAAAGTGTGTGACCTGAAGTATCACGGGAATACATTCATGGTAAATTTCAAGCCTGATTTGTCAAGAGAAATCCACGTGCCGATTGGGCACGTGCTGTGCATTTATAATATATGAATAATTGTACTACAGTTGTTTAGAATGGTGGATCGAAGTTAACGCTGTCGATTTTTTACAGGAGCAATCCGAAGAATCGAGACGAAAGATGCTGGAGCGTGAACTCCGATCATTGGATCCGCGAGATCTTCGTTCATATGTGTGGTATCACGGAAGGACACTTCGAAATGGGCGAAAAGGCGCTGAAGTTGAAGTGGTGAATGATGGTGACTTTTTAGTACGTGATTGTGCATCCCAACCGGGTAATTATGTTCTCACTGTGCGTTGGAAAGACCAGCCTCTTCATTTTGTCATCAACAAGGTGAATATTCCAATCATCAATTCAGATTGTCATTTTTCTTGTTGCATGAGCATTAATACTGAGCAAGTCCTTTCAAATCTAAATTACGACAGGTCGTGCTTCAGCCAGAAACTGTTTATGAGCGGACGCAATATCAATTTGAGGATGAAGCTTTTGACACAGTTGCCGATCTGATAACTTTCTACGTAGGTAGTGGCAGGCCAATCAGTCAGGCCAGTGGTGCGCGTATAATTACTCCTAAACCAAGATCGTCGCCACTGACGTGTGGGGCTTCTTCGTCGGGTCAGCATTGCTCAAGTCCTTCTGCTTCAGCATACTTGGCCGGTTCACCACCATGTTTACCCCGAAAACAACAACGCAGTCATTCTCTCACTTCTCAATCTCAACAACAACATGCTGATGTGGACCAACTCGGTGATATGTACACCCCTCCCACACACACAAGTCAGTCTAGTACTCTACCCCGAGTGCCAGCTATGCAAAACCAAATGCCCACTAGTTCCTTTTCACTAGGCAGACAAAAAATTACTCGTGTCATATCAGATCCTGCTCTGCAACAGCAGCAACTACCACACCCACAGCAATCATTGTCACAGAACACCTCGGCACATCATTCAAATTCAATAGCTCCACCCAAACCTCCGCGCGTACCTCATATACCTATTCATAATTATCAATATCAATCCCACCATCATCATCATCATCTTCATCACCAACAGCAGCCGCTCCAATCTCACCATCATCAATGCCAGTATCACCCACATCACCATCAGGTTCGACATATATTTACTGAATAGTACACTCAATTTATTGAATTTTCAATTGAATTGAAAAGAATATCTGTATTTTCAGGGATACCAAGCGTCCGGCAGCGATAGCGGAAATGGTTCGGGTGATAGTGAATTTGAGGTAAACAATTCTGGTAGCATGAATCCTCCGCCACAAATTAAAGGAGTCGTGATTAGGAGTCATTATGGACAAATTAATGATGGAATAAATGGGAATGGAAATGAAAGTGAGTACGGAATATTGGCGGAAGATCAGCTGCTTATCACAGCACCGTCGATGGATATCTTGACACAATTGGATATTGAGGGCTTTTCAACTTTACTATTACCATCGGGTGATCACCGACCTTTGGACTCTACTGCTTTACGAGGTGTATCTGGCATGTTACACGAATCAGCTCCACGTGTATTGGCGTCTCATCTCACGCGGCTCGACCTTGAGCTTGTTCTACATTCCCAAACGAGAAATAAATTTGGTTTGAGTGGATTAGAACTAGCTACATTACCTCATGGCCACCAAATGAGACTTGATCTTATCGAAAGGACTGAGTGCCTTAAATTATTAGTAGCTGTAACTATTCTCGCTGGTGCCACTACCATTGAAAGAGCATCGACAATTAGCAAGTGGATCAAGATAGCTGTCGATACAAAGACTGCACTAGGAAACTTGTATGGATTTTGTGGCGTTATGCTTGGACTATGTTTACCACAAATTCAACGATTGGCTAACACATGGCATCTCCTTCGCCAAAGGTACACAGATGAGGCATTCAGTTTTGAAGCTAAACTCAGGCCAACACTAAGAGCCATGAACGAATGTACAAATCCGCAAGCTCCAAACACCACTTTGCCACATGTACTTCCAATAGCTTTGCTCGGAGAACGTGCTCTCGAAGACATTCTAGGTATTTAAAATTTAGCCCATGGTTCATTTCTCATACCTATATATAACATTTAATTCATGCGTATATGCATAATCATTTTTATAGGTAATACAGCTTCATCAGGTCTTGTAGCGGCCATCCTCTCTCCATGGGAAACCTCTGCACCGGATTGTGGACTGTCAATTATCTGGGCTCATTTGGAAGCAACCAGAAAATTAGTCGAAAATCTACCGCTCTTCCGTCGAAATGCAGAAATCGCTCTAGAAGGATGCAGGAGTGATGAACTTTTGACTGACGCGTTCCGTACTGAATTTCATATTAGGTTTCTATGGGGCAGTCGTGGCATCTCCGTCACACCTGCGGAGAGACACTCAAAATTTATCCAAGTATTGGATGCCATGTTTGAAAAGTGCGCAACGACTGAAATTGTCACTTAATAAAACAACGTGCAATAAAAAAATAATGGGTATAAGCTATACTCGATAGTGACTCTATACAACCGGAGCACATAATTAAAATTCGATACTATTTATTCCGACTGGAAATTGATTTTTCTATTCCCAAGACTCATAGATACAGCACAGTCTTGTAATATTATAAATCAGTCATTTAATCGCAGTGATTATGTATAAATGCAAACGTTCTTCTACTGATTCAATCTTTCGCCGATGTGATTTATGCAATTATAGAATGAACATAATGCATATTAGCGTTGAAGTTTCTGTAATACATGACACGAGAATATTGGATTATTAGCATTGAACTAGAATAAATAAAAGTTAGATATCTGTATAACTTAGTGAATTGAATAAAAGTGGAGATTGCAGGGATAAAAAAAAATAATATAAATTTAATGGATTGAATCGCATGCATGCTACTATATTCAGCCAAATTTCCGCCTTTCATCATTATTTTGAGGAAATTCACATTTACATATACTTTCTATTAAGACCTACACTACGAATTGCCGATGTGGTGATGTCAATACAGTATATGTCGTTCATGAATATTTACAATTCGTTTCGCCTTCCGTATTGCTTTCTTTCGTACAAATCTGGTATTTACAAATCAATCTGCATTATTGTGGAATACTGGACTACTTCTCATATATCACTTTGTTCTGCTTCGAATAAAAACCATTGACATATATTTTCAATATTTGTAGTAACTATATTTGCATGCGCCGGAGCTGACATTTTTTTATAATTTTTGCTATGATACATTTATTTCTAATCAAAAACGTTTATAACCATCTTTCATGATATCTGAGACCAGATGTCTCATCATTTCATCATGCTATGTTATGACAAGTTTGACATAAATGTTTCGTATATGTTGTTTTGAAAAGTGGGTAAACGTATGCCAAATTTGATATCTGACTTTCATACACATGTAAGTAGGTGCTTCATTTATCATGCATATCTAAGTAGTGATAGATGACATTGTAGCTTTCCATACCGGTAAATGAAAACGAAATTGAAGACTTATAAAACAGCAAAGGAACATGTTATTGTCCTGAATTACAACTGTTACAATAAACAACAATCGTTTTGCAGCGTTTTAATGATTAATCTATTGTTTTTCTTTCATTATTGTCATTCTCATTGTACTTGATACATGTTGTCAATATGAACTCCATCTGTGCTGTCGGAAACTAAAGTGGGCCTTGTAACATGACATTATTGATTGAAAACTTGGCTACAGGTGTCAGTTCGACGCAAGCGCGTCGCATCTATTGTCACTATACAAATACATTGACGTACGTTCATTGAAGCACCATGTAAAGCTCACCCTGTCGCTTTTATTTGTCAATGTATTTCTGAAGTAATGCAAATTTCCAAATACCGCAGGGCTGTTTAAATCAAATATATATTGAAATTCAATATTTGAAAAACATCTTCATGATTTGATATGATTTCTTTCATATTCTTGTTTCCTATGTTATTGAGTGGGAATGAACGCAGTAAACGTACACGATATTATCCAGTAAATTCTGAGGCGCTCATGATCGAATAAATATACGTCTCTTTGTATCTATCATTTATTCGTGCGTTATGTGAAGATGTATTCATAACTGGAAGCGAAAAAGACGTTAAAGGGGATGGCGTTGGAATCATTTTTTATTTAAATGAATTTTCATGTTTCATTATTTATATAGGTGAGATTGGTTTTTTCATGCTAGTCTGCTGTCGGGCCAACGGCGCGCTATCATCCGATTTGTGTATGGCTCCTGTTCTATACCAAAAACCCAGACGTGATTTTATCGAGGACTCACCACGATATTGAGAAATGAGGGATGGGCGAGCGCCTGCGCTCGAATCATGACTCTCTGTTCCCCCGTTGTTTTCTCTCAGTGGTTTATCCGCGTTTTCTCTCTGCATTCACGAGACCACCAGATTCGCGTGCGAGAGACAGTCCTGCTGTTCCACTAAGGCATACTTCCTAATAGTGAGTAAACTTCTTCCACATTATTATGACCGCTACCATATTTTATGTTCAGTGTTGCTTGATGTCGTTTGTTTATCTTTAATTTCACGTGGAAATCATAAACTATCATGTTCAAATCAGAATAATTAATGACACATCATTCTATCATTGAAAATTACTTATAGCTGCGACTCATTTTTAGCGCAAATAATTACGTACCTCTATATGTCGTCACCTGATAGTTGGATTTTTTTGAGATTCGTTCAGTACGAGATTAATTCACGAATGAAAATCGCACTCATAATTTTGGAATAAATTCGTTCGTGAAATTTCAAGTGAAAAGTGTCAGGACTCATGTGCGATTCATTATTCATCCATAAACTTCATGATAAAAAAATTTCATGCGATTATGAGGCTCTTGATATGAGATTGCGTTACTTGGTCAGCGTCTCAGACGCGATTCACAATTTTTCGATCCAGAGACACGATCTGAGAACTTTTCACGCTCTAAAGAATTAGTTACTGACCCGATCAGCACATGGTGCATTTTCCAACGCGCTCATCGATAACCCTGTCGTATCTAGAGGCACAAACTAGAAATCCCTCATGTCCTGCCAATATATTTAGTTCTTCCATTTATATATCATGTGAAAACAAATGTGCCAAGGCAAACTCACAGATTGAAATATTGATGCGAGTTTTAGTAGAAAAATAGAATAGTGATGAATGTTAGAATTATGGATATTGTATGGTGCATTTTCCTTTCATTCTTCGTTTTTCGTCTCCTTTTTCCCGTTGTGTCTTTCTCATTCGAGATAGAGCTGAGTTCATTCATCGGTGAACTTTTACCATCAACTGAAAATCATTCACATCGATTGGACAATCTAATCTCTAAATTTTAAATTTGATATCTATTATAGTTCAAGATCGGAGGTATCATTAGAGAACGCGTGGGAAAGGATGTCGCAGAGTAAGTGAGAGAGGACGAGTAGTAGTTCCACCTGTTGCAATTGACCTCTTTTTTCTCTCCTTGCGAATAGTAATACTATAAAATTTTGGAATAGAAATTAATTGACTGCATCTGCAATATGTATACATACTCTCACGGGCTTTCGCATACGCAGTAAAATAAAAAAACACCTGAAAAATCGTGCTCATATATTATTCATAATTTTTGATTGACATTCATTTGTTTTTCATTACCACCTATTGTGGGTAGATGTGCCCATGCGGGAAGAATAGACACAAAATGAAAATCCCCTTCATCATAACATATCATATCTGTGCGCAGTTTAACTCGGTGTGTATTGACCTACTTGTGTGCACTGACCTAATTCTTGTGATCTAATATAATGCAACATGACGGGCTGCAGTTAGCTTCTTATGAGATACGTTCCCGCATAAACATTCGAACTAACAGTGTCCAATGGTACACTATTAACATATATATATGAAGCATAATTTTCCATATAGGTATATATCCTATATTTGTGAAAACTTCACTTCATTTCGATATGGCGGACAACTGTGCTTGGAGTCTTATTATTTTTTATTGATTTATATATTGAAATAAGGGATAGAAAAAGGTAGAACGATTCCCATGAAATTTGAATTAAATTTATGTAGGCCCGAAAAAACTTCATGGACTGCTACATACAATATTTCATTTAATTCATCCGATGGACCATTAGAAGAAAAAGGGATAGATAATAAGAGTGAAATATTTCGATACAACTCTACATTACGTAAGAAAACCATTCCGTTTTAATATAGGAAGGGCTTCACAATATTTTGAAAATGTAATCTGAATCATATAGTTTCATTATATTTGTATTCATTTATTTGTTCATTTTGAACGTTCATTAGAGATAATAAGTATTGGTAAAAGTGGTGCGGCCATGAGATATTGCCTGCGCGACCCTGGGAGAAGTTGAGTGACGAGTTCGACTCCACGGGCCAGCAGCATGTGGGCCACACAGGCAATCGATAGAGCAAACTGTTGATTCTGGCCAGGACTTCGACTACCGGCTCGCGAGCTTTCAAGTAACTCTCCCTTGCTCCACCATACTTTTATATCAAATATAGTCTTGAACTAATCCTATGAGAACTATATTCAATAACTATTACTCACCCGTTCATTTCTGATCAGTCTCTTAACTTATTGATGTCTTGGTTGCGATAATTGGTGTGTAACGTACTTTGGATGCTTTTATAAATGTAGTTTAGAATGACAGTTAAGCACAATGATAAGAATCAATACCCAAAGAACTTAAGTAAATTCCTTCAATGAAATTCTTTTGATCTCATCAACTACCCTGGAAAATTTTTTCTTTATAAATAGATGTTTTATTAAAAAACCATCCCCACCGTGAGGCGCTTTGATACTTATCCCTTCAAGAGGAGATTCAGCTGTTTTCATTCAGCCTATAAGCAAAACATGAATGTGTGCCTCAGCAGCCATCATGTAGATTACGACATAATATTATTGAACATTAATATCGTTGGAAAGAAAACGACTGCAAATTGCAGAAAGTCGGTGACAGCCTATCATATGTAATTTCATTCGTAAAACCTTTTTTTTCACATGAAAATAGTGAATGACAGTGTGGAAAAAAATTCTTATCTGGAAACGAGTGGTTGCGCAGTTGGTTTGTTAGAGGTCACCGGATATTTTGCTTGGTATAATTACAAGTATCTGGTCCTGAAGAGCGAAGAGGGGGGAGAAGAAATATAGGTATTAATGCTTGAGGCTACATCGATTTTTGTTTCCACAACATATTCGTTTTTCTAATTCTCTCCATTTCGTCCAACTCATTGAATTACGTGTAGCTACTAGATAGAAATGTGAAATCATCTTGATGCAACTCTACACAAATTGTTTACCGCAGATTTTCGAAGTATTAGACGATGGAATTTATTCGTTTCATTGATTCATAGACAGATCAATGGTCTGATTCACTGAAAACACGACAGCAATCTGAATACAACAGACGTAACATTTTACAACGTCTTTCCACATCATTCTCCATGGTGCTTCATTTTTTCATATTTCAAATGTTTTAATGATATATATGGTAATTAAAAACTATCTCTGTCAATATCCATCGTTGTAATTGTCGCATAAACGTTGTGTGCATACCTTCATGTACGTATGTTGATGAATAATATATGTGAATATACGTGTAAAAGCTATCTAGTTTTGCATTTTATATAGTGATTCTTACTGTATGTGATCAAGATCGTTAATGAAGGCGAAGTATAAGAAGGAGCGAGAATATCGAAAAAGTTGGACATTCCCACAACAAGAGTGAGGAGAGTTACAGGCAATCAATGTCGTCTTCGTTTGATTCCGGCATTCTCATGAGTGAGATTGGTGGTGCAACCCATTCTCTGGATATAGATTCTCCAACACGGGGATTCGCAGGTACGTAGATCCGCATATCGGTTAAGAAATATAATTTCATTTCAACGTTTATATTATCCACAACAAATACTTGTTCATAGTTGTTCATCAATGGGGTGAATAACTATTGAAAGAAAGCAATTTAGTGGGAATTATATATTAGGCTGGAGCAATGGGCGACAAAAATTTACCTAGTTACGGTGAATTGATCATCAATATATTTTCATTATAAGTGAATTAATGTGGAAATAGAAACGACATTTGCTCCGCTGCAATTTTCTAGGCCATTTTGTGCATTATGTTAATACATGGTGTACACCTGAGATGAGCACAAATGCCTGTTGCTTGCAATTTGGGTTCGATACGTCAATGTTAGCACAAGACGTTGCTGCCATCCCCCTCACTGCCGCATTTACCTCAATTCATACACATGATAATTACTATTACGCTTACCACACAATTTCCAATGAGGTTTTAGCATAATTAATTTTATACATTTATACATAGTTGGAACCATTTTTTCCAGGTCGGAAAATATACGAGAATTTGTTTTTTGATTGTTCTCCTTTGATTGACCACATCAATGCGACAGAAAAGTGGTTCGATGTAGTGATGAGCAAGTTGATATGGGGAGTTGATCGATAAACAGTTTACCGGTTGCGGGTTAGCTTGTTGGTAATTGACAGTCCATTAGTGGAGTTATAATGAAATATTGAATTTTGTGAAGAGTAATATTTGATCCCCATTCTCGGAAAAGTTAAAGTTCCACGGCGTGTGTGTGTGTGTGTGTGTGTGTGTGTGTTATTTTTCGAAATAAAATGGACGATGTACGGAAAAGTTTGAACGTGAGTGCTCGCCTCTCGGTTCATTCTCGTTAAAAACCTCCAATTTCATATGGATCGGAGTTGTTTTTCTTCCTCAGTATTATGATTCGATTAATTTCATGAATTCGAATGAACAAGTCTCACTTTTGAATTGTCAGACGCGCAGATATATTTCACAGCTATACTTCGAAACCATATAGTTATCTACTAATGATCCCACAAAGGCATGATCTCTGAGTAGAGAATATAGTGTACGTTATGCTACGAGCAAAATATATATGTTTTTTACAGGTCGACCGGGGCCTTACCATGCCATGTCGTTGCAGAGCCCAAGGCTTCGACATTACAGGTCGAACAATTAATATATTATTTATCTATAAAAATAGGCATCTCATTTGTATTCTCTCGATATAAGTAACACAGTTAATAAATGACTCGTTTCAACTATGAATATTGTCTTTTTCCGAACTATCTGGCCATCTTAAAATTTTTTGATTACACGCTTCTTTGGAATGCCCGCCGAATCTTATGACATACTGGGAGCATTCTACTGACACCGCCGATTCACCCAATATAATTTTAGTATAGTAACAAACGACATCTATATAGTCAACGATTGCGATGGTTCACTATTATTTATCTTTTCAACGTTTCAATGTTATTTTCAATCTTGATCATCATTTCAACTCTACTGGAATAAGCCGATATATAGTAATTCATTGAATGTCATGACAATTAATCGCAGATATACTGTTTGGGTAAAATTTATGTTTGAACCTGAATGGTACTGATATTTAATTTCAAGGCATGAATAGTTTAAGTTGTACATGAGTATTCACTTTTGGCTCCTACAAATGGTATCAGCAGTCATTTGTTTGTATTGTAAGCATGGCTTGATCAGTTATTTAAATTGCTATGATTATTATGTTTGTCATTTTTCGATTCCACGTATTCAGCAACCTATCACTGTAAATCTCGGTGGAAAAAAAGATGCTTTTTAGATTACGGTGTAGTCTAATTAAATGTGATGCAATTTCATTTGCTTGTTGATAGAATAATATGTATCGATGGAAAATATCTGTCAACGTCTTTCTGATACACATATGAAATGAGAGATTATTTTAATTATTTGTTTCAGAACTATGACGGCCATATGTTTCGTCTGCAATTTACCAATTCTGAGCCATCAAGTTGGATTGATATGGCAGGGTGGCAATGGATGGGACGATTTGGTTCGGGAACAGGTGGAAGAGTCAACACTCAAGCAGAGGCTTGGTAAACTAATATATCACAATAGACAATAGCAAGACAAACTACAACAGATTGATAAATTAATGGACATATACATATATGTAGTTGAATATTCATCATGAAATTATTTTCATGTGTAAAAAATGATTTTCAGGCACAGGAAGACGAGATTCTGCTGCACAAATTGGTACATCGATGTCACCGCCAAATGAACCCCAGGAGTCATCACCGACACATAATCGAAGGCGTCGATCAAGTCTGGCCGACATATTGAGAGAGTGGGGCAGTGGCGGGAATTCAAACAAAAGCAAAAGTACGAACAAACTTTGTCGGCGGGAAACTCTTGCAGACATTGCCAAGTCGATGCCATGGTCTAGGCAACATACAACGTCAACCGATTGCAGTCATTTGGCAAGTCTCAGGAAACGCCGAGAGAGTTCTGTGGATAGTGGCATAAAAAGCACAACATCGAGTAAATCTCGGCGGGACTCCGCTATTAGCGACTTCAAGAATGATTTGGCTAAGCTATGGAATAAGCGTGAGATACCTCAGCCACAACCCACACCAACAGTTATATCTCCTACCCCACGGCGAGGTATCAATTTATTTATCAATAGGTGTTACTTCCATGTATCAGTATAACATATTTATTTCATGTCAAATAGTATAACATAAATATTGTATAGGATCTGGTGAGTCACTCAGCAGAAATTCGCGGCGAGGATCTGGTGAGAGTTCAAGGTCTCGGAGGGATTCAATAATTGGAAATTCGAGTGAGCGTAAACACCAATGCCGACATCATAAACGTAAGCAGTCCCAACAGTCCCAAATTTCAATCGATGCTGGAGCCATAACACCAACCAAATATTATAGTAGTGATCAAAGACCGAGTGCATCGAGTACAGATAGTGCGGCTTCAGCTGCTGTTAGGTGAGTATTGTTATTTAGATAAGCTTTCCGTATATATGATATTTAGTTAAAATGTTCGTCCACAGAGATCACTTGGAAACACAGAGAAACTCTGCGGGAAGCGCGGAAAAATTAGAAACAAAAAATCATCAGAGTGTGGAAACAAAATATTGTTCTGCTTCGACTGAAACGAAATTCCCGATGCATGATCCAAAAATGGGAATGGCAGAATCAAATAAACACTACTTGACATTAGAACCAAGTATAAATACTCCAACAATCATCATGTCGTCAACAACTCCACCAACAATATCGCCTGTCACAAACAACAATCTGCCTTTACCAGGGACATCAACATCAGGAAGTTCCAGTCCGGTTGGTACACCCAGTATCAACAATGCGTCATCCCATCCTCTATTAACCACTCGTAGAGACTCCACAACTCAGGTTTTACTTCTCAATAAATTATTATTATCTTAATTTTGTTCGGTTCCGCTGATATTTTATTAATGCATTTTAACTCCCACAGTGTTACTATGGGAAAAGCAAAGAAGTATCATCTAATAAACTTTCGCGATTAACTCGACAAGCGGCAACAATAGATGAAGGACCCTCTAGCCGTCGTGGAAGTCAGCCCACACTATCACCAGATCCCGATGATGGTGGTAAATATATACCGGAATGATAGTCAAGATTTTGATGATAATAATATTGATTATCATGGTTATTATAACTATTTTAAAGAGATAATGAATCAATAATTTATAATGAACTCATGTCAAGGACGGAAAGCACGACGGGATTCCTTGAGCCCAGACTCGGCGTCCCAGTCGAGACGGCGTGATTCGAGGAGTCATTTGAGTCCGGATCGAAATACTGACAAGCGAGATATAAGTCCACTTAGACAAAGAAGACAATCAAGATTGAGAAGACAATCGACATCCATTGCTGGGCGCTCTGGGAGGTAATTATATGAAAACATTGGGACATGAAAGAATGAAGTAAATCGCGCTCGTCTCGATGATTGATTGACTAAAATTTGTTCGAGTGTGGCACCTAGGTGTTATGAATGAAAAAAATCGAGGTTGATAAATGTTATTGAACTATTCTAGATCCCCGGACAGTTCTTCATGTTCGTCCAGAGAGCCGAGTCCATGCGCACGTGGATCAGTGAGTAATCAACATGCACCAATCGTGAGGAGACAATCAACTACTGAGGAGATTCTTATTGCTCGCGGATTCAGGCGACAGAGTACCACTGAAGAGCGGATACGTTGTCGAAATTTCCGCAGACAGAGCTCACAAAGTGACGACACTGTAAGTATTTCTGTGAGCATTGTTATCGAAAAGTTTAACTCATTATATTATATTAAAAAATCCGAAAAATACCACTGATTTCATTGGAAATGATATACTAATTAATGAACGAACATAACAACGACCAAATTAACTAACAAACAATTGAACAAATGGACAAGGCTCAACGGTATCGGGGACGCAGAGATAGTTCAGCACAAATCACAGACGGTACGTTTGCGACAATGACGGTGGAAACAACTAGCACCTTCTTCGATAGCAGTACGCAAACCGGTGAGTTCGATGATCACTCGAAAATCCTCAAAATTGCGTAATATTTTAGGGTATTTGCTATACGCGTATTTTTTCACTTTACGCATGACTGCATTCAAACTAAACTTGATTTCGCGTCAATGATGCGCTAGAATATCGACACCCCAATCTGTGTCACGGCATTTTTTTTTATATCAAGTCACACGCTTGCGCGAGATAACGTAGTTTAGTTCACAAGAAAACTCGCAGGGGTGCATAACAGTCAATAGAGTGCGATAATCATGATAGGTGTAGAAATATAAGGACCAGCGTCCACTTGTATCCATCAAATTTTCTGACATAAAGTAAAATTGTAGTGGTCTCTTTTATGAACTAATCATTGAGTGAAAACCATGATTCATATTTTAATTATTCATAAAACTGAGCACAATGGCAATTAAGAAAAATAAAAATTATAAATCAAATATAAATAATGATATCGCACCATATGTGGATATTTACAGCTATATATGAAAATCCTAGCACTGATTACATATGCGATGTATTGAGGAAGAAATTATTTGATAGATTCATTGACATTTACAATGAACAGTGACAATACTGAAAATATGAGGAAAAGTACGATTATAAGAGTAAATGACTGTAGAGTTTGATTTTTGTGTGCTGCCAATTGCGATATTTTGAAAAATTTCTCCTGCAATTATGTGCAACAAAGTGTGCCATTAAACTCATTCAATGATCAAGGGATTAAATTCTTTCCACTATCATCGATTATCTTAACGATGTAACAGAAACAAATATGATGAATAAAAATAGAGGATTAAATAGTGGATACGCCAACAGTACATTTACGCACTGTCTCCCGGCTACTGCGCTCAAGAGGTGCATAGTGAGTTAGTCCGTCATCAATTCACACGATGGATGGTGTCTATCGTGAAGATTCCATTGATTGTGTTACTATTCCCCATGTACTTATTTCCATGGATGAAACTCGACGGGAATTGTGCAATTGTGATAATTGCAGATGAATATATGCATCAAATTGGGCGTATGCGATTGTTGATGAGAGTAGTATTTATGCTTGTTCCAATAGTCCGTACTATTTCCCACGCGATACTGTTGGAATGATGAGACTATAAATCGTTTTCTCAGCCTCTTCTTTCATACACTTCTCTAATTCGCGCCAATTCTGTAGTTTCCTAGAATAAAATATCGAAGGAAAGTACTAAAAATTTTTCCATTGAACGATAATCACTGAAAACAAAGTTCATGACAACAAATAAATCCGGAGACAGGCGTGGCAAATCCAGAAATCAAATCTCGATGAAAATCATTTGTGCTTTATTATTTTCTGAATTTTCTCTTGGCAACTTTGATGTGATTGAATCTTTTTAATGTTGTGAAGAGCCATCACCACCTTATGACAATAACCACTACCACGAGGAGTGCTTGAAATGTAACAGTTGTGGTTTGAATTTAACGGGACCCAATCAAAAGAGAGCTAGACGGTATGTAATTATTCAAATAAAATAATCTCAATCAAACAACTGCAAGCGACTACAATTCTAGATTCAAAAATCAAATACTTTGTGATCTGCATTTCGCGGACGTGGCCCTAATGGAGTGCTCAGATTTTATGCAGCAGTTGCGCAGCTTCAAACCTCAAAGCTTAGGATGTGCAGTAGCAAGGAGAAAATCATCGACTACTCTGATATTTCCACTTCCACCCCAAGCCTGTTCAGGTAACAGTTGCACATTCTTCATCAACATGCTTTCTCAATTAATAGGAATGTCTAATATAACAGGAAACGCAAGGACATCATACTGGTTGTTGCAATCTAATTCTGACGAGTAGCAAACAAGAGTGTATGCGTATAGAAATGGAGAGGAATACATTGCGTGCGGATCACTCTAAGTTCGAATACCGAGCCCTGTTTATAAACAGCTTGGTGTTCTACCTTACAGTGACTCGACCGTATTCGAATACAACCCGATACATGTAAATGGAATCAATTTATGTTATCAATGATTACTTTTGTGCATAAATTTCATCTCTCATTGTTTGCTTGCGTATCAATATTTTTGTTCCATTAGTTTCGTACAAAAATTGCGGCCACGATACAATTACACTGTTCTGTAATAGAATGAATGTCGATTCCATTTTAATATATATCACGGTTACAATCAAATATCATCATGATTACAGACGAGTTCTGTCAAGAGTTCCCGCACAATCTCATTTCAACGCCTGGTTATTGGATTGAGTGTTCAAGACATCAAATCACATCTGATACAATTTGGGATGAAAGTGAAAGCGATCGAGATGGTACAGACCCAGAGCAGGGTGACGGGCAACAAGATCAATTATTAATGATGAAGCAACGCAATGATTTTTGTCTTTTTGAAGAGAATGAACTTGATGATGATGATGCACCACGTAAAAAAACTACTATTGAAGAACAGTGGGAGAAGAATCAGGGATTTGAACTCACTTCTGTCGAACAAGAAACGTATGAAAAATATTTCTATGGTTCAGAACACTGGAATTATTTCACCAATGATGAGGATCTTGGACCAGTTATTCTTAGTATCAAACAAGAAACAATAAATGGTAGAGATCAATTCAGAATACTTGTCCGAGCGATAAGTTACACAGTTCACGGATTGATACCCGCAAGTTGTGTATTTGCAGATCGGTGAGATAACTTTTGCACTCCTAATACTGTGATTGTAATATCTTCGTATATCCACATATATTTACATACAATTTATTTTTGTGTCTATATATTTTCTATAATGCAGATATAATCGTGAAGAAGTGGTCAAGAGTCTTGGGAAAGAAGTTAACATCAATCCGCCATTAACATTGGGCCAATTGCCTGACACACCTGAAGAGCTTCTTAAGTTGGATCAAGTTTTTATCAAGTCTGAATTGAAAGTTGGCGTAATTTATGTTCAGGAAGGGCAGTATACGGAAGAAGAAATCTTAGACAACAATGATAGTTCGCCGCTATTCGAGGAATTTCTCCAAATTCTTGGTGATAAGGTTCGTCTAAGGGGTTTTGACAAATATAAAGGCGGCCTTGATACTGTACATGATCTCACCGGACTTTATTCCGTTTATACTAATTGGCGAAGCATCGAAATAATGTTTCACGTCTCTACGCTGTTACCATATGAGCGACATGACCCCCAAAAGGTGAATCATTTAGCATTCGTCCAACACAATTATAATGCAGTGAACAAATAGATGCGATATTTATTTTTGCTCTTTGTCTTCTTGATTGATTCCAGTTACAAAGAAAGCGCCATATCGGAAATGACATAGTGTGTGTCGTGTTTCTCGAAGCCGATAACACACCCTTCAGTCCAGCATGCATTAAATCACACTTCCTCCATACATTTATTCTTGTTCGAGTTAGTCCAAGAATCAAACGAAAAGTTACAAGATATGAGGTATCTGTAGTGACACGCGATGAAGTTGGTGCTTATAAGCCTTATCTCTGGGAGCAGAGCGTTTTTGAAAAAGGTGAAGAGAATAAATATCGATAGTATAAAATGTGCTTGCGAGGAACAAAAACTGAATGAAGATGAATTATTTTTAGGGGCAATGTTTCGTGAATGGATACTAACGAAAATTGTTAATGGTGAGCGTGCCAGTTACTCAGCACCGAAATTTGCTAGAATGCAGGAGCGAACAAGAAGTCAGATGCTCGAAGATCTTGTGGCGAATCTGGCCAATCATGCCGAAACTGGACAAATACCTAAACCATACAGACGTGGATCATGGAGACCAATTGGACATATGAGACCATCTTCCCCACTTCTTGACTCCGTTAGAGATCAATTTGAAGACTATGATCAGTTAGCGAAAGATTTTACGAGAGTTTTCTTAAATAATTCTGTTAATATTGAACTCAATGCCAATCTATTTGACGTGGCATTTTTGGTTCCGGGTCAACAGAAACAAAAAGTCAGATTTATCGGTGTACGAGCCATTCTAGGTGTTAGGAGCAGGTATGTCATTAACCTCTTATTTTCCAAAATCTTATTTGAATTTCGTTCCATGACGGGTTCATAGCATTAAAATGTTTGGTCATAGAGTATTCCAGGAGATGCTTTATGGAATTCAAACGGGTTTCGGGAGCCCTCAAGTCCCAGTGGCAGAGTTGTTGGCAAGACCTGCACCTACTTTACTTAGCCCACAGAAGCCAAAAAGTTCAAATTTTCTCCAAGTTCCTGACATTGAGAGTCCAAGGTGTTTCAAATCATATACGATCCATCTTTTTCTTGCCCTTCAATTATTCAATAAATTATATTATAATATTTCTGATACCACATATTAGTCCTAACTATATATTATATTTATTCAGACCTAAAAGTGTGCCCTCATCACCGATGGTAAAGCGTGCTTTCTCCAGACTCGGTACTATAACAGCTGGATGGGGCCGAAGTATTAGAAAACACGGAAGCAATACCCTCCAAATCGAAGACCGAAAACGATGGACTAGTTCGCAAGATTGTAGTAGTGAGCTACTTATCTCCTTTTTTTTTACGTCCATTAATTATCCCACAATTAATGAGTGACTGGATATTGTTCTCACTGCCAACTATTCAATTTTCCTTTGCAGATAAAGAGACAAAGGAAAAAGAAAAAGCTGCGCAAGCTCTGGCAGTTCCAAGATTGAGTGTATGTGCAGATGCACAAAAGGTTGATAGAGCAAAACTCGCCCAGACTGAAGTATGACGCCTAATCTCTCTAACATACGCGTTCATAATGAATATGATCTCATCATCATCGACTTTATCTATGCTCTTTTTCTCTTTTTCGCAGTTCGATATAATCGAGTTCGATCCGGAAACATTTGGAATTCTTCTGGACTATTTACATACCGGTTCTTGTCCTCTGACCTGTACAAATATTCCAGGCTTGATATGCGCGGCGGAACACTATGATCTACCGGATCTTCTGCAAGCCTGTTTCCATCACGCCAAACAATTTCTCAGAATTGAAATAGTCTGCATAATGTTGTGTGCCCTAGAAAACTATTATTGGCGTTATACTTCAGCATCCGAACTCGTGAATATGATCTTGGCATTTGTTGAAACTCGGGCTTATCAACTCTTCCAAAGTCCACATTTCCTTACTCTAAGTGAGAGTATGGTGCAAACCATAATGTGCCGAGCGCTTGAAGTGGTTGAAATTCGGAAGTTTGAAGCTATGCATACTTGGGCAAAGCATCGATGCAAAACGAAGTCATCTAAAATGGACGCAAATTATGAATTCAGCTGTATCATGGAGAGATTGAGTAAAGACCTCAAATTATATCGAATAACTCCTCAGGAATTGATCAGAGTAAGTAGAATTAGACAGTTCAAATTATATCACAATATTGTATTGCTATATCCAATTTGTAGATTGTTCTACCGTCAAAAGCGATAAAGAACGAAAGAATCTTGGAAACATTAATGTTCCAAGCGAATTCGGGCATCTATCGTAATGTAGATAGATATCTAGAAGACTACCAAAAGCGGGTGGAGAATCAAGAGAGTTTTGACTTCGGTTTGTAGACAAACTGTCAATGATATTATTATATATAAGGCATCCAAAGAAACTTCATTACATTGTGGCATATAATTTTTGTGGAAAACTGCAACAGTGATCAATGTCAAGATATACTGTTTGATTTCCATGTGAACAAGAAGCCATGTTATTAAGATCGCATGATGCAGTCACAACTGTCAATACTATAAGCTATAATACTTTGGAAATATGAACGAAATTGCTGTCTCTAAATGACTACGGTAATGAAATCATTCGTTTGGTTGCCTCAATCACGCGAGCGGACAATATCTATTTCACACTGTCAAGATATATACCAAAACTCGAATTTTAAATATCTGCAGTAATGTCATTGGGGAAATAAACGTGAGAATAGGTGTATGAGAATAAATAAACTCACATTATGCTATGACAACATCTACATGCAATGTAGAGGGTGGATTAGTGATTCGTTGTCATGAGAGTCATTGCAGTGTGATTAAATGCTGAAGATTCGTGAAAAGTTTGCGATTGATCACCTACAACTAACTATTTCCCAGGAGTCATTGTGACGAAACGTTGAACTGGTCATATTCGATATTGTAAATTAACAAATGTATATGAACCTAGTTAAACATATATGTATATACATGTGTTTATATATCTATGTTTATCTTCATTATTATCGAATGTCAAGTTCCATTTCAAGAACTTTTTTTACACAAAATATATTGCCAAAAAATTCGATCAATATTCAGATAAATTTGTGAACTGGCGAATGCTAAAAGTGACAATCTGTATCATGAGTAAATGAGACCTTCTGATTGCTGATAAAAATCAACACCTGAAAGCAATGACAATGATAAATGAATCATACAAAACATATTTGTTAGGTACCTATGATAATATTGAATACTATTGAAATATATTAGGGTTTAATAAATACATATAAAAATCATGAATATTGATCATGAGATAATTTGGAAAAATTTGGAAATCTGTTTGTTTCTCATGGTAGATTTTATATCTTTAATACTTTGGAGAAAATCTAAATCTGAAAAGTTTCGTACGAACAAACGGCATGTTGTTGAAACTGTAACATGAGCATTACAAATATGATTTCAACATATTACTTCAATTAGTTTTGGTATATCTTCGATATCACGGAAAAAATGAATGAATGAGAATAATCATATCAGATAAGGCCGTTTGAGTGAAGGCTAAAATTTTAAGAAAAATACAAAATTTCCATTGAACAATTTTAATCAAGCGGTGAAAGATATCTCCGAGGGAAAATCTCGCTATCATTCGAAGAGGAAGAAATTGTGCTATGAAGTTTTTTCCCCATAATTATGCGTAATGACGATCAAAACTATATACCAATTATATAAATCTTGCCAAATATTGAATACTCGCAAAGTTAGTCCTCAAATACATTGTTATTGAAAGTGGAATCACTTCAATGGAATATGCCGGAATGAAAGATTATTCATTTATATTCATGGTGTGAGAAACGCCGTAAAAGAAACAAAAAAAACTATTATGTGTCTTATTGTTCACGCAAATGGCTGAACGAAAGTTGAAGATGTGTAAACGTTTTTACGCATTCTGTTGCGGAGTTCGGTCATTGTATTTCAATTAATGGTAGGTGTTTCATTGAGGTGTTACAGCGCAATGTGTCATTAATGGCAATAAAAATGAGATGATGATATGATATTATTAATTGTTTGACGACGAGTAAATTTATATGGTATACACATATATTCTATTTGGAATGTTGCTTCGTTACAGGTATTATGTATAGTGTCTTTTCTCATCCGGAATTCGAATTGCGTGTTTATATTGCCATAAGAATAGGTAGATAGAAAAGTTTGTGAGTACAAAACTATCGATGAACATCGTATTTATATTCATCTATTTTCGTTGCGAAAATTATGAAATCTATGTATATATCGATTATGAGTGTCATATGTCCCATAAAAAAAAGTATGTTCAGACATTGTTCGATAATAATACCAAGTCGATATTATATAGGGAAGGAAGGGTGTATTGAATACCAAATGTCTTATTGGCGGAGAATATCTAACGCATTATATACATATATACATTTCCTCCTATTTTCAGATGTTTATTATATACACGGAGATTCTTCTCTGAATTGTTGCATTTGAGCAAATTTCGGATACTGAGCTAGAGCCGTGAGTGATAATGGTGAAAAAATAAAGATTGGGAATGTTTATGCGTGTGTGATATATATATATATATATATATATATATATATATATATATATATATATATGTACGCGTGTATATGTTTCTGTATGTATATGTATGAATGCATATAATGATGCTCTATAATGAATGTGTGCCAATACTCAACCATGGCATCCCATGGTTATGTTAACCCCGTAACGTTACTGTTGATTGCAAAAATATATGTAGCAAGACATTCCATGAATATGAATGCATAAATTCGTGTACACTAGTATGGATAACGTATTTGTAAAGTTGAGAGAAGAATTATATTTGAGCTCTATACAATTATTGATTGTCCATGGTTAATACTTCTGAACATATATCGTCAAAAGACCTACTGTTAACAAACTAATTCTGCATAAAATCATATTTATTTACAATCGTGTGGCATTCAAATTCCAATGGGTGTTGATTTTAATGTCACCAATGATATATAATCATGAGAATGAAGACAGTTACGGAATCCGCCAATGGACAAAGTGAGAAAATAAATAAAACAATGAATAAATACATACACGAAAAAAATTTTGATTGAGTGAACAATTAGAAATGACTGGATAATTGGAGTGATGCATGACCTGATTGCAACTGTGAGTAGTTTAAGACAAAATAAATTATATATATTTACGAGGAAACTCAACACTGGGCAACTTGCTCGTTGAATGAAATACAGTCTTATTGAATGACTACATATGACTCGTGAAAATTATTATGTACATAATTGCATACTGGTTGGCCATACATAGTGACATATGTAATTCATCATTTCTAGAAATATTTTCAAGATTTTTTATATAATGGCCACCACATTATATTGACTCATTAATCTTTTTTCACTCACAATATTCACCATTTGGCTCTGACACTCCAGTCTTTTGGTGTCCAATGAAGACATTTTGGATCAATCCTGATCGAACGTTTTTCCATCGCTGCAGCATGCTGTTCAATTATATCCCTGAAAAATTATTTCTCCTTACAGTCTCAGTGTGAATTACTGTGATGCTACCAACAGATGTTGCATGTGGTTGCTATCAATCAATTCAATATCAATAATTGCTAATTACCTATTTAACGTCACAATATATTGTCCTTTATAATAATTGATGAGATTTAAATTTTGCAGTGTTGATATAACGTCTTCTTTTTTTATTGATGTCAACTCACAAATTTCGTTTATAGTTATTTGAGGTTTTTCATTTTCAATTAAAGGTTTGACAGTGAGCAATATGTCCAATATTGTGTGCGCCCAATAACTCCGGTATGAGAGAAGACCAAGGTCAGATAGTGGTTTTTCAGGTGAACCGGTTTTACCCTCAAATTTCGATAGCTCATATGAAAATTCAATCAGTAGTTTTCCGTAGCCCTTCCGCTGATACGGTGGCAATGTTAATATACAGGCGACATTATAATCTTCAGTTGACTCCTTTTCTTTAGAAAAATAACCTACTATATGGAATCCTCGACTATCGAAATCCGTCATAACATAAAACAAAAACGGATCCGTGTCGTAATATAATGTTTTATGATCCAAGAATAATTTGGCAAGTAAACATAAATTTTGTGCATAGTTCTTATTCTTCCTGCCATCTATCTCAAAAAAAGATATTGAGCCCTTGCGATATATTTCATTCCCGGGCGGATGGCGTAAATTGCATTTCACCAGATGCCTTTCTAAGCATTTTCTACTTTTCCGATACTTTAAACAAAATTCACATATACAAATGCAAGGTAAATTAACCATTTCTTGGGGGTACGGACTGAAATACCATGGTTTTATTCTGTGACGACCCAGCTCTATAAGTTCAATATTTTTCATCCGAGTGACAACATCTTCGTGATGATGAGCCACTAGCGATCCTGTTGATCTTGGTCCCGTCGTAGGTTGACCAGCCGAAGGAGGCGGTGGAGCTTCCTGAGAATCTTCATTCTCAAGGAATGTCCCTTTACGCTTTCTCGCTATTCTCTTTTGCAATGCAGCTTGCAATTCAGCTGAACCATTTACTGGTTCAGGATTCACATTTATTGGACTGGGTGGTCTACTTGGCGCTTGTTTTTTTGGCGTTACGGCGCCAGTTCCCGGTGTCGTTCCATCACGACGTGGATATTGTACTTTTCTTGTATCTAAACAATCTTCCGTTACCCAGCCGTCTAATCTTTTATTAACTGCAAAATCATGACTATTAACCAAAGTATCCTTTTGATATGTAAAGAAAAGTTTCATAAACGCATTATCATTATAAAAATTGTCAGATTGTCAATAAAATATAATTTGTGCCTGCAGTTGATTGCAAAAATTACTCACAGTCTACATAATGTACATAATAACACTTGACCCCTCTTATTTCCTTCACACTTATTATTTCGGCGAGCGCTGAAATCCATATATTGTTTATCAGTTATATTTACATTTTTCTTCTTTCTTCTCAATAACATCATTCATTTATCACCCTTTTCACCGTAACAAATAAATTTTCAAGTGTAAATAAGCAATGAATAACTTGGAATGATTATTCATCATGAATATTACTTGTCACGTTCTATACAAATCATTGGACGTAATGTAAAAGTTATATTTTGAAATTACTCACGCCAATCATCGGTACTGTGCATTCGAACCGGCAATCGACATCCTTCCACTAGAGAATTCTGAAAGTGAGGTTAGAGTTATCAATTCAGCAATGTTACATCAATCAACTACTACTATACCGTATCATATCAATACAGCGTGCGTATGTGTATATGTAGCTATGAAATAATTCAATTTAATCTTACCACCGAGTCGCATATTGTTTCTCTTTCGTCGTGCTCTTCAATCATTTCACCCTATACAATTTTTATTTTATATCACACTTCACGCCAATTGTTTTGCAATTTTACACCACGCTCTCCGATATTACCATGAAAAATGTGTCTATATATATATATATATATATACACATTTCTCAGCATTCTTCGGCTCTGGTTAGCCATAAACTAAATTTTACCAATAATCTCCACTGCATATTGTATGTGCATTCTCCAGTTCTTCACTCCGAATATACCATCTACGCCATCTAGTATAACTTCCAACATTACGTGCAACATATTTGGATATATATATATATATATAAGTTAAACGCATTCCACACTTACCGACAGAACCATTCAACTGGCGTCAAATTTCATTCAATTGACGTGCACGATCATTCGCAATTTCATATAATATCATTAAACTAATTGATCATTATTCCCCAAAAAATTCATTATTTGCAACACAATTATTTAGACACTCTAGACTATTTTCATTGCATGCACATCTCTGTCCATTCTTTTACAATTCATAGTATAGTTTAGTTGTAATACCAGATTCATTGTAATATTCATTTTAAAAACGCACATGTATAAATATATATCTTTATAAATGAACAATATCGGATATGTGATGAAAAACGATGCTTTTAAAGATATATTGGTCATATTCCATGCACACCTACATACAAACACGCACACGCCAGGAGTATACGCACGTTTGCTATATAATATGTATAAGTCCCTCCTCTAAACGGTGGATGCATATATATATCTTTAGCAATTTTCTATGCACATGGATATACACACGGACATGATTACACATGTGTGGTAACAATGATCACATATATAAGGGAAGTTAATGTCGTGTATTGTAGCTATCTGGAGGTATTTACAGGGCGTGGCCAGTAACTACCAATTGGAGGATAGCAATGATGTATGTACAGTCTCAGGGGTCGAAAGCCAAATTGAACTGAAAAAGAATATCAGTGATCTCGTCAAATGCGACTCTATTTTCATATTGGTTTATATGAATTTACTGTCTCACAAATATCAATATAGGTGTATGGATTACCGATAAATGTGTGCTCACGAAATTTGGATCATCAGAGACTATCTTGGAATTTCATTTTCATCTTTACTTGCACTTCCAAATTCAATGTTATTATTTAGAACGGTGGAATATATTTTGCTTTCTATTTTCAATATTTTACACTATGAGAAAAATTGATAGTTTCAGAAGAAAAAATTGATGAAACCATCAATTATCTTTCTCAATGCATAGCCAAGTTTGTCATGTTTAAGGGAATTTCCATAGCGACTTCAATGGCTAAAATAGGGGACTAAATGTTTAGATATTTTGGATTTGAATACTTGATTTTGCAGTTTTCCGACTAGCGATACTATAAAAATGATTCGCCAATATATACCGTTGGAGTATACCTATAAAATGTATGAATTAGCCGAAATATAAAGTCAGCCTGTATTGTTGTGTAGATTTGGGCATCAGCCGTTGCGCAGAATCCCTTCCATATTAGAATACTTAGATAGTCGTATATGTATATGTCTACATACACTTGAAAATCAATATGACAGCACACACCCTTCGGTTCTTACATATACGTCTACTATTTTTTCATCATTTTCACATGATAAATCAAGCGTGGAAATTGTTCTTTCGATGTACCACTTGTCTGCTGGAAGTACACCGCGTCAGTTTTTCTCCCTTAGTTTTACATATATATGTATATGCATATATAACACAGGATTCAGAAAAAAATTATGTGCTCGAACAAAGGGTACTTGGAGATGTATACTCCAACTCAGAAAATGATTGCCAAATAAATGCAATTAGAGAGAAAAATGTGTTCAGCTCTACGATGTGAAAATTTAAGAAACATTCTGTTATAGTGAATCCAAATGCCTATCGATTCCTATTCGGTCACGAAACTAATGAATTTTTAAGTATTCCCACACTTGATATTGAGATTATATGGTAAAGATGTTATAGATCACACTGGCCAGGCGAATTAGACGATCTTTCACTGAATTCGAATTCCGCGGAAGAAATATTCATATTTGTTTCAATTATATATAAATTTATCTGTAAGAATAAACATTGTGGGGATAATGGTGATTTTGCCAATAATTGTATCAATACATATTTGCTCAATTAGTTGAATGAGTATTTATTTCGAACTTAGACATAGTTACAATAAGTGTAATAATATAACTAGCGACGAGTGAGAGTTGTCAATTAGTACAAAACTATTGTAATAGTATCGAACACTGTCGAACCAGTAAATATCCATTATTGCACGTATTTTTATCATCAAAGTTTCGAACTTGAGAGAATTCATTATGATATTAAATGAAAATGCGCAATATCTTGCAGATACATATTTGTCGGTATGTATACAACTGAACCTACGACTGTATAAAACGAAATTTTATCATAAAGAAGAAATACGAAGTACACATATGTGTACATGGTGAAAATGAGTAGAAACGCAGAGAGGAAGGCGTCAGGGGAAATACGGTGGGTGTTAGTGGGTGGGCACAGGTTGTTAGCCAAAGAAGAAGAGGGGAGACAACGTTACTGGAGGATGTTAAAGGATTATGCGGGAAGATAAAAGATGAGAGCCGGAGGGTACAAGTCGGAGTAAGAACGTGCAAGAGGAAGACTAAGGGCGAAGTGAGTGAATAAGGGAGAATAGTACCAGCATGTCTGTAGGAGAGATTGTTATATATACAAAGCTTGCATTGTTTCGAACGGCGGGCGTACACGGGCATACATCTATTTGACACATATAGAGGTAGGAAGCATCTTAGGAGGTTGCATTGAGTGAACGCAAGTCTGCCCTCGAGCAGCCATCTTGCCACAAACTAGAATTCACCAATCAGCGTCGAGAATGTGGTCACCGTTTTGCTGTGGGTGCCAATGACTCATACCCTCGCTCATACACCCTCTACCAACCCTTTAATTCTAATCAATTTACTCTGCGCAAGCTTTTGCTATATGAGAAAGCTGAGAAAGCTATATGACGTACAAGCAATGTTATCCATAATGACGATGAGTCCACCATATATGTGCATGATGTTGGAATGAAACGAATTCTAAGCTCCTAGTAGAATTTATAAGTATCAACAATTAGTCATATTTTCCGTTTATTCATTATACAATGTCATTCATATGCACATTTGTATTTGTATTTGCAACAATAATAATTATCGGTAAATTCAAAACCGTCTCCAATATATATTATGGTATATATCACAGTGCATATACATCATGATGATTGCATGGACATATAGGATCAAATTTATCCACATATATATATATATATTTTTATATGAGGGTTTGTATATATACACGTTGCTAATCGAATGTTATATTCCATTTCACTCACGCACGCTATAGAGATACAACTGAATTCTTGATATATACAAATGTGCTATAATGAGTGACACGTGTTTTCAAACGAGTTTTACTACTTCGAAAAAGTTTCGGTTATTCGATGAATGTGCGAGGGGGCTCTATGCGAGGTCTTATATGAGTTCTTGACTTTAAATTCACCTGTACATATTTTATTCTCTGCTTTATGTCTCATCATGAGTGGCAGGAGAATAAGTTTTGTCAATTTATCGATGAATGAACATTCTGAAAAAAAAAAACGACAGTATCATCTATACATTAATGTAGATCTTCGTAAGAATCCAAATATTTATGAGCCATTCAATTTTTCTTCATTATTTTATTTCTTCATCTCTCAACAGCTTTCGTATACCTTCTCGCATTTCAGTTAATTTCTCCTCATTCCTCTATGCGCGTCTCACTCGGCTTAATTATCGCCCAAGTGTTCTTTAAAGAGCAAATTACACGCTCGATGTTTCCACTGAGGACGAAGCTTTTCATTTGCATTGCTTTCATAACCCTCAGTCTGGCCTTCTCTTATTTTTCCACTTTTCCCACTTTTTCCACATTTTTTTCCTCTCATAGCTGTTTAGCCCCATTGATATTGGCTCTATGCACGTATGTACATATGTATCTATATGTATATTTGATAACGTAATTTATTTTATCGATCGTCATTTATTCTCTACAAACGTTGCCTACGTTTTGTCAACTGTATTTCGAAATATATATCAATTGATGTTAACATTTTTATGTCTTTTCTTGCATTTCACTTCATATGGAATACATTTTAACATACATTTTTTCCTAAAGTGTACAGATATGTATTTGGAACGTAATTATATACTAATACAATGATAGAAGTTTTGTACAAATTGAAATAGGGATCAGACGATAATTTTGCAATATGAACATTTTCCCTGTTACATCAAATATGTTTCTTTATCAAAATGCTGATAATTGCTTCGTTTTCTATATTTCCGTGCATTTGAATGAATAGCAAGAGGTTAAATGGACTGAACGTATTTATGCAGAATGCAAAATATATATGAGTATGGGTGTGCGGGCGGGCGGGTGGGTGGGTGGATGTGTATGTGTGTTTCTGTAGTATACATTCGGCACTATAGATAGGCGAGTGCAGAGGATGTAGTGGCGTATATAGTAGGGTGTGAGGTGGAATGGGAGAATAGATGCAGGGGTTATCGAAGGAGAAGACGAGATACCAAAGCACTAGGGGTGCGCCGGTAACGGCCAACGATGTAGCTCGCACACGACTCCCCCGTTCGTTCGCTCCGAGGGTTTTCTTCTGATATATTGCCTCTCTGGCAACCCTCGTGCGCCCTCAACCATCCCTTATGGCCGCCATCTTGAGGAACGCACCCGAACCCCCGCACACTCGTGTCTTCACTACCTCTCTTTCTTCTTACCCTCATCTTCCTTCCATTTCTCACCCTAACATCAACCCTATTTCTGGCTCTCACATCCGCCCACGATCGAAAATCCCGTTAGAGTTATACAGGCTTAGCGTCCATTTTGACAAGGGTCTCGCCCACCCTCTCTCTCTCTCTCTCTCTCTCTCTCTCTCTCTCACTCCCTCTCTTTCTCTTTCTTTCTCTACATCCATCAATCCCCTTTGGTGCATACACGCCACCCACGGGAATCCCAAGCATCACCGCACATACACATGCATGCATGCATAAATTTTATTTAGATCTGTACCTGTGTATATTCGCGAAAATTCTTTGTAAATGTAAAGTAATCGCTGAAAACTTTTGCATTATCTCACCAAACGAGATTATGTCATTGGCGCTTTACTTCTGTCTTATTTATTGTATTTATCTTCCATGATTGGACATGGGTAAATGATATACAGTTTATATCATGGTGTCAAAGCACCGTGAACACAGGTCTAGGTATGGGCTGAGTGAAAATAATTATTGAAACTTAAAGAAATTTGTATCTAACATTGTGAAAAATAAATATGAGTATTTTGTAATTGTCAAATCTCGTGGTTTACAAATCTAGAATGCCCATCAATCATTTTAACATTCGAAATGAAAGGAATGACTTCCGTATTTCATACATGTGTGTGCTTGGCGTAGATTTGAATGATAATGTTTTGCCGCAAATATCCCTTAGAAAACGAGGGTGTTTGTAGTTATCTTTGGAATTCCCTTTGGAGGTCTGATATGAAGACGAAAGAGGCAGTCCCTGTCGACTATGGGTTCGATGGATGGTACAGCCATATCTTGCTCCGCCATATATATCTCCACCTGCCAAGGGGAGAACGTTGAAGTGCATTTTTTGAAGTTTCCACGCGTCTCAGTCGCATTCACAACATTGTACACGAACTTGATTATGTAAAACACAAAAGTCCATTTTGTTGGTTGCTGCTCCTACACTTTCTGGCTATCATCATGTTTCGGTGTAGAGACGGGTGGCGAATAATATCACGCCCAGTTTTTCGCTGGTGGTCGCTTTTAAACCTCACTCCCTTCAACTTTGTATTTCAATAGTTGGTTCAACAATATATCTTATAAGATCATTAGATGCTTTTTTTTTATGGAAACACCGTGCGCGCGTGTGTGAGATTGTTTGTGAGTATGCGTATATGTGTATGTGTGTTAATGAAATTGTGTAGGGTCGGCTGAAAGACTGGGATGTAGTTATATATACATATGTACAATTTGGGTTCTGGCAGCTGTACCTATGGGTCTCGATATGCAAAAAAGGGGTTGCCACACGGAATAAAAAAGTATTCTCGTGGTCTCATTTGAATTTCAATCTATCTATTCGTGTATGTCTGGATGGTAGACATATTCCAGGTATAGGATAGGGTCTCCACGTTTTCTGCAACAATCGTTGCTTCGTCTATCCCAATGGTAACATACGTTCACTACTCTTTTCTCAATAATACCTGGAAGGGTTGCTGTACGAAAATACCGACATTTATTCCTAAACTGTATCCTATTGAGGATATAACGCACTATCTACCTGGAGTTCATATTCGCCGGTCCACGTTATTTATCCAACTACTTCAACCACTATCAATATATATTATAATTACCAAAATGTATGTATAATGATTCCATCGTTTCAACAATGTGTGTATCTGTTTTTTATCATATATTTGAACCTTAATGTGACTTTCGTATGGCAGTTGATGACTTCACTACAGACATTTAACGGGACGTAATATTTCTTTTTTTTCGATACATTCGTGATTACTGTATGTATACCTTCACAGTCGGGGTGAAAAGCCCTCCTTAGCGAGTGCAGAAACATGCCGGAATGAAGATTGTACGGGATGGGAAGATATAGCCCGAAGCGTTTCCTTCTGTGTGTGACATAATGTACATAAAAAGTTTCGTGGATCTATGTATATCTATTTGCAAATCCAATTGCAAATGAGAATGTCAGAGTAGATTCCCATAGTATTGTCAGAAATATTACGTCATTCGTAATTATTTAATTGGTGCAACAGAGGAACGACTACGTCCGATTTGTTGTAGATGACGTCTGGATAATATGTAAGTAGTAATGGGGACGAATGTGCAGACATAGGTTACGAAGTATTTGAAATAAATTTGTATTTAATCAAAGACAAGAATTATGGCTTGGGCGAGAAAAATTTAATGATTTGATGTATGAGGGTCAGGCCATGTTTCCGCCTGTTTTGACCGCCAACAGGGTCGAGGCCGAGCCACACGCCCAGGTCGCATAGGATGACCCATTCATAGTTGAAAAACGTCGCGCCCCTGATGATGGCATCAGGGGCCCGGTGTGATACCAGTCTTCAATCCACGCGTCCATCCACGTTCGATTATGAGTTTCCAGTTTGCAAATCGACCCGGGGAATTATCAACGTGTGTAACAACGAAGAGTCGCATGCCATTCTTATTGCAGGTATAAATTTTTTTCAAATTTCACTCTACCATACCCAACTTTGACCATACCTAAATAATATCAGGATATTTCCAACACAAATATATTGTCTATTGTCGAGAGCTTCAGCTGCATACGCTATTTCAATTGAACAAAATCATCCACATACGTATTCCTATCATAGTCTTCATCTATGGTATTTTATTCTACGTTCCATCAAGCAACATAGCAACCTATATTCATTTGTGCCAATTGAACTTATGTTTTCCAATGCTGACTGGATCCATCTCTCTTGATATTCGTCCACTCAACTACAGATATTTGAATAAATATGAAACCATGCAAATTGTCGCTTGTCAAGCTGCGAAATTCATGACACCGTTCTCAATAAATTCCCCATTTCTCATTCTCTTCTGCAAATCAATATTAATTTTTATTCACAATTGTTTATCCAGTTATTTAATAATTTGGTCTTGGTATGATGATGTCTTCAAATGAACTGTAATAATATTTGGAAACTATACATGCACATAAATAATAAGTTGATAGGCATGCATTGCATTTTATACAAGTTATATTTTTTCAACACGAGACGTATCTCATGCAGCTTTTATCAAAAGCGTGTGTACGCCTACTATATGTTCGTCATCATCCCCAAATCGATGTTTTTCCCGTTGTTGTCGTCGTCATCGTCGTCGTCGTTGTCTTCATCATCTATCCTGCGCACTTCGCCCTACGTTCTCTCCGGTGCCTGCTCCGTATCTCACTTCCCCCCTTCGCTCACCCGCATGTTATTTCATCTTTGTCCCGGGTAAAAAAAATTTCAATATCCTAGCCCCAGGGATAGAAAACATATAATGTATTCAGGTGGCGTCGCGGCCATTCTATAAGTGAGGAAAATAAAAAGTGAAAGTGAACTAAAAGTTGGGGAAGCTCATACACCCGTATCGTACTTTCTCGCACACACTCTTATCCAATAGTGAGACGCCAGCTTTATATTATGAATATGTATAATTTGGGCCGTTGTGATTTGTTTTCTTTTTCATTTATAGTTCCATATAGTATTCCGTTCATTGGACGGTGGAATTACATGGAATGATCATTGCAATCGAATGGATGTTTTTCGATGTAGCACAAGGACCTGCAAAAATGTATACACATTTTATGGAAACTCATACGTAAATCGGCATGACTGGGTCGGTTATACATGATTTTCACCCTGCAGAGTCGCGTTGTAATTTATGGATGCCATTCCCTCATCCACCGGATATGAACACACCACTCTCCCCACACATTCTCTGGCCCTCTATCGATCCTGTATACGTCGCTACAACGGGTGACGACGTAGTTACCAGCAAAGATGCATAATAAGGTTTCGGGTATTTAACATCAACTTCAAAATATATTTCTGAACAATATAGAATAAGATTTTCCGGAGTTATCATACAGTTTTATCAGGAAATTACTCAATCGAGATATCAATAGTTATGGGCATCTCTCCATAAAGACATTGTCCTGAGCCATTTGCAATTGTATCGCATGTTATGTTCGCAATTGTTACTACATTCGCAAATGTTCCAACCGAGTGTTATACTGATTGAATTAACTCCACTACAAATTCAAATTTGTCTTTAACCATGTAGTTTTTATCTAAAGCATTGTAGACGCTATTCCAACCTACCCAAGTATAAAATGATACGTGCATGTTATGTGGTGAATATCACTTCACTGGAATATGTGAAAAGTGCTCACTACACTGCAAATAGGAAACTACACATTCAATGGGATACTTTCAAATTTTCATGATATTCGTATTGAATTTCTCAAATCCTTCTCATCAGCACTCTCCTGTTCCAAGAATATTGTCCACGCAGTGTATGTGTAGTTTTTTATTCTTGTCACACAACATTGAGCATTCTACGAATCTTTTTAAGCACCCGTTACGTTGTAAATAACGCAACCTATTCCTATATGTGTATGTGGATATGGTTGGTTTGCGCGTAAGGAGATATATTGAAATGTGTATGCTGGTGTGTGCATCATGCGCAAGTATTAGTCCACCCTCGGGCCATAGTCGCAGAGGGAGAATATATATATATATATATATATACGGATGTTAGTAGCACGAGTGTATATGTGCAAGAAAGCGAGGCAAAAGCCGCACGAACAGAGCGCGCTTTCGCCCTCACCTATCCTCCCCCAAAACACGCAAGAGACATGGTACAAACGTATGAGAGATGTGAGAGGGAACGAGGGAAACAGGGAGCAAGTTGGTACGTGCGGGCGTCTCGTCTTATATTGATTTCTGTCCACACCATCCCCGTTTGTCCATGGGGATGAGGGAGGGTAAGAGGGTGAGAAGGACGTCGCCCGCCGCACTTTCGAACAGTCGAGAGCTGATGGGGATGATGGAGGGTATGGAGGGTGAGAGGAATGGGATATAGCGAAGTGGTGGCACTCTGTCACATTGAACTTCCCGTCCTCTCTTCTCTCCTCTGGGAGCTCTATCCTCCGTTTTACCCTCCAACCCTCGTCCCTTTTGGGTCCTCCCACCCCCTATCATTTGTCCCTCTCTCACTCTTATCCGCTTTTACTCGCACACTCTATCTCTTTCCCTATCTCATTCCCTCGCTCTCTTTATGTATATCCGGCAACCCGCCCCATTCAAATAACAAGCACCGCTGCTTTAGATGTGTGATGGGGTGGGATGACAGCGAGGGTGATTTTCGTCCGGCGAAAGCACACCTCGATCGATTGGGCTTGTCCGAGGGTGGAAGCCGCCGAGTGTGTGCGAGTTACCATGGCAACCGAGCCTCCTTGCGGCCGTGAAACCTCATTGGCCAGCTATAAATTCGACCAATAGCAAAACTCCGTCCAAAGTCCATTCTTTTTTCGTAATCATGTATATGCACGGACCACTTCTTTCAAATTCAATTTGTTCATATACACATATATACATCGTCCATCATCACTCATAACCCATTATATTAACGCTCATATTCATTTGCCGCGTTTTTACTGCATCAAGTTGGCTTTTCACATTTTGGAATTCTTCATGCAATTGAACTTTCTCATGTTTTCTTGATAGTTTCACTATATAACTCATACTGTCACGCAAAAAAAAAAAAAACGTTTTAGTAATCAATTCGGCAGTTTATTTCATTTAGTTACATCGATTAATAACCGATATATTTATACACAGGTACTATTTGCATTTATCCATTCTCCATGTGACTATTAATCACGCTGTTGGCAACTGTCTATCTATCTTTTCCGCCTTTTCATTTACTACTAAAAGAAATATACATATATGTATATATATCTCTCATTCATTGAGACAGTCAATCTTTCTCTTTTCCCTTGCGCGTTCCTTGCGGCACTTTCTTCATTGACTCTTTCTTTTCACTACGCCCGCGTGGCGTACTACGTCGGTGCTATACGAACAGTTACGGCCCGCTTCGAAACTCTCTTCTGTAAAACGAGCGTGCGCACCCAAGTATGGCGCTCCACTGTTTTTTCTCTAATTATTATGAATGAAAACGGTTGGAGGAAAGAGGGCAAGAATCTTGCAGCCTTCTTTACCGTCATCGTCGACTCAACGTCTAACCTACCAACCTACCAACTCACCAACCCATTAATCGATTCAACAATATACTCCTCTCCCTCCTGCTCCAAAGCTTATAAAACGCGGTAATTATCACTATGATCCTTGTTATGATCCTTTGCTCGAATTAGATTTAACATTTGTAAAAAAGTTTGTTCCGCCAGGGTCACTCTTTCTCAACATACGAAAAATTCCTCTACGTTATTAATTTATTCTCATTCTGTATACATTCAATAACTAATGACTCGAAATTTCTCTGAATATTCATGTTTTTCTCTTCTTCAGTCCAACAATGAAAGATAATTAAAAATATGTATCATACGACATGATCATTATTTTTCTTATTCGTTTGATCTTTGTAAATTTCATGCGAAAACTTTCACAAACTCGCCGTCTTCAGATAATATATAATGACGAATATCATATTTATGAATAGAAATATTGGCAGTAATAGGAAGAAAAATCGTTGGACAACTCATTGAAAGCACAATCGGCTTTTCAATCCAACTATATATATATATATATATATATATGTATATATTTAATAAGTGTATGGAGGAGGATTCAGAGAAAATTTTCATGAGCATGTACAATAGCAATGGTTCACAGCAGAGTTCGATATAACTTTCCATACTATAGTCAGTGTAATTAGATTCAGCTGACAAATTGATGTTGCTGAATGAGATAAAAACCATACATGTGTGTCAATATATTAACGAATGTGGATATCGAAAGGAAGAAAAGATCGCCGTTGTAGCGTTTATCAAGGGCTTTGTGATAGTTTGGATTGGGGAAAAAGAATGAGAATCAGAGAAAATAAATGACGGGTGATGAGATACGGTGGAAGTGGATGAAGTTACGGAGGGTTTTCAATTTTCGATTATTCTAGCCAATTCTGGTGTAACAACGTTAAGGGGATGAAGACCGCAAGAAACGTTTCTACTTCTTCGCATGTAGCGCCCATCAACTATATTACCCACATCACATATACTACCTATATCACCCATACCATTCATACCACCTACGCCGTACCTATGCCGCACCTACATCACTCGGTGCTTGCTTCGAGTGAAGCTGTCGGATAGTGGTTTTCAAAAAGGGGGGTTAAGATAGCGTGTGTGGGTGTAGGCGTGGCCTCAGTGATAGTCGCTGGCCAATCACGATTCACCAAGTGCTGGCCGCCCCCAACCCAACCATGAGGTCCACATCCCCCAACATACATATTGATCTCGCGGTCCTTGTTCCAGCACTGCTTGGCTGTCGTTTCCTCTACACGTATATATTCACATGTCTAATGCATATACATGGGTATATACATTGACAATATTCCCCTCGGTGCGGCCCTTCCAAATGCCAACTACACGTATTGCAATCTATATATGTATATATATATATATTAATGTATAGGTTGCAATATTGACGTATTACCAATTACACCATTATCAATGACATTCATAACATTCAAAATATTTAATTGTTTATAACAGATGTGTGATAAATTTAGAAATATGAAACACTATATCATATCACAACCGAAGAAGTTATCATTTTTTTCTATTGGTAGATTATCAATGTCAAAATAAGCATTGATGGAAATTCGTGACGATATTTGTGGAGAAATGTAAATTATGCTATATCAATATGTATGTATAGATACGTTAGAAATGACGAAGAGGTGAAGAACAAAACGGCCCTTTGCAAGATGGATTATTCAATCTGCCGCAGGGGAAATGATCGTTATATATAGAAGTACTGTTTTACTTTTGGTCCATACGTCTTCTTATTCGTTCTAGCGCAACTTGTGAATCGCAGAGTTATGTCACGTCGCTTGTCAGTTAGCGCTTCGCAACCGTATCGGGTTTTTGAAATTCATATCAACTGAATTCTCCAAGTGTCGGTGCGCTTTGGTATTTTTACTTCAGGGCAATGTACTTGGACAACCTCTCATGCGGTTTTTATCGAATTGTATTGCATCTATACTACATGGTGCACATTGGTCAGAAAAAAAGACGTATCGTAATTAGAGCAGGATTCAAATATTTCGTTATTTCTATGGATTGTAGTTGGTCAAAAAGATTGAACATTCAAAGTATATGAGATGATAATTGAATAAGATGTTGATGCCTATGTATATGAGAATTTGAATACATGGATGTGGGGTGCCGCAGATGATCGTGAAAGTTTTATATATGAAAATGAATAAACAAAAAGCTGAAGAAAAAAGCGGTTATATGAATATAGTTGGTACAAAACCCCGTAGACGTGCAGCATTTTGGAACAATACAGTCAACAGGAAAACAAAAGAAACAAACATGAAAAGAGGAAGGGGGTGCCGTTTGAATTCGTAATTTGCTCCCATGTTCTTTTGTTTTAGCACCGTCGCCGCGCTTACATGAAAACCCCCCGCCGACCAAACCAGTCTGTTCAAACTGACATCCTCCCTTACGCCTCAACGTTACACTCACCTATATCACGAAATTTCTCGTTAAGTCACCCTATAATATACGTTTCATTTGCGTAAAAGCGAGTTGGACATTGAAAGCGAAAGGTTGAGTATTGAAAAATCAATTATAAAATATAAAGAGAAGAGAAAGAAAAGAGAAAGGAAAGAGAAAGGTGAAAATGAAAAACATGGTGAAAAAAATTGAGAAGATAACATGCTACTGCCTTTATACATGTATACGCTCATTTAAAAGCTGTTGAGAATGAGTTGTAGAGGTAGGTGAAGGAAAAGTAATAAAAGGTAGTAGGGGAGAGATTTCAAGTAAATGTGAAAGTGTGGCGGGGTAGAGAAGGAAAATTCTTGTTGGAAACTTGGCCGCGAACTCTTTCCTCATTTCCCCCGTAGCTGAATTATTCACTAGTCTCGCTTGTCGTTCCAGTTTCTGGGCCAGGGTTACGTCTGCCTCACGACTTTTCATACTCCTTTTCCTCACGTTATCTATGTATACATAATATTATACGTATGTATGTATACCATGTACTTTTTCAGCGTAAAAACATATCTGTTGATCTAATTGTTATTGAATAATGTGAAAAAAATATACACTGTGTTTTTAATCATCATTGTGTTCAGCCACAAATTCTCCAACATCCAAATCATGAATTTTTCCAAAAAGGACTTTTCATATTGTCCAATATTTCAATCATGAAAATATAATTTTCACGCATTACGTCAAATTATGCTTTCAACACGAGAAACATTTATTCCCGTGGCAGTTCGATTGTCGTTGATCGTGTCATATAAATCAAAATCAGTTTGTATTGTAGCGACAAGAGAAGAGAAAAAAGTCGGTCAAGCCAGACAACAGAGCAGGTCATGGGTTTCCAAGTCAGGTAAAAAAATATTGTAAAAAATGTCGCGCGCATATGTACATGTTTATTCATATGCATGAATATATATATTTATATGTATAATGTTGCTATATATGAAATGTAGATGGTAAAAGTTTGGAGCCTCGTTTGGGGTTTCACGTATCGGTTGGATATACATATGTATGTCGACCGAGGGTACAATGTATTCAAATTGAAAAAGGAAGAAAAAAGGGTTGCCCTTTCGACGGATGATGGGTAAAAAATGCGACAGACTGGTTAACGAAGCGCGATGGTCCATTGAATCTCATCTCAATGGGATGCTGGTGAGGCATTCTCGCATACCTATTATATGCGACAGTATGTGTTTGTATTAACTAGCTGGATGCAGATACTAATATTGCCATATGCCATACATGTAATGGACATAAAATTCGTTTCTTATAATTATTTGTGTTGGAATATATTATAAATGAGCACCCGACTGTATAAAAGTTTCGTATTTCATCTACATATTTGAACTTGGCTCGCGCTTTGCCCTCGCGCTCGCTCCTTCACATTCTCTTTTTCCAACACTTTATATATCTATTTTTTACCTTTTTGCTCTCGGCAGATGAACAAAAGAACTCTGACACGTCTTAAATGAACGCGCTACTTGTTGCTCAGAGAAGGAAGAGAGCAATGTCTGAGTAGTATATATAGTAGGAAAAGCAACTGAAGCAACGAGTGAGAGAGATTGCTGTGAAGAGTAACGGTAAGTGAGAGTTGAAACAATAGCAAGAGGGCTGTAGTAGACGTGACACCAAGAGAAAACTGTGTCCCTTTTGTTTTCATTACATATACCATCTCTGAGGGAGATTGTGAGAGAAAACAATACGATTAAAAATATGTAGATCAAGGTCAAGGATCTGATAAATAGTCGCTATTTGCATGCCATGAACTCTTAACCATTTCATGTAACATCGCATGTAATTTCGTATAGTGAATTCTTATGGCTTGAAAACAACTATAGCAGGATAGAAATACCTTGAATTTCATCATTTTCTATTGAGCTCTATAATGGGACCTTCATATGTAATTTCACTCACATCGCCAGGCGGAACGAACGACGAATTGAATGAATCTTATCAGACGGTCAAAGTGATATCTTATTTCGTTTCACTTCATTGAGGATACGGGCTTATTTCTACTGACTTTATTCTTGTTTGTTCTCTATAATGTTTGCATGCAAGTCAGTCTCTGTGTCCCATATAACCCTTTTGTAAACACTTGAGGTACGTAGCTACGCTGAACCATGAATTCATGCATGTGCGTGTGTATACATACAGTATTATTTATGTTGAGCAAAAGCACCCCTTTCACACTTTCCTGATGTATAACCGATCGCAGGTAGAGATATATTATGATTCATCTGTGAGATATTCCCCACGGCATACCTGGAACCTCGGCCTATCGATTTTTTTTTTTCCCGCCCCGCCGCAAAGTCTGTAAGCCTCACCTGTGTCATTTTCGAGATTATTTTTGTCATGAAGCGGCGTCCTGCTGTATGCAGGTTTTTTTTCTATTCTCTCAGATACGATACAAATGTTAAACGATGAAGTAGTGATAGACAATTGAGGATAGCGAAAGGTGATGGAAAATGATATAAAACACAGTAGTTCCATTACATAGATTGAACAATACTATTGGCAATGATTGGCAACCAATGACATGAGGATTGGATGACTGACGCCTAAAACGAAGTGAAAATATGTCTGGTGAATGTAGAAGTAGTATTTTATCGTGTGACTGTATAAATACACATAAGCATGCATACATAAGCTTTCGAATGATACAAGACATCGGTGAATTCCATTCATGATCGAATATACATTGTATCATACCGGAAGACTCCTTGATGATTGAAAGATTGCTAGCACGACTGCCAATGCAGATTAATCTCGGTGTCGATAATTTGGCCGTCAAAAAAAGCATAGCTACATATCTAAAATAAAGAATAAGCAGTGAATGAGTAACGTTCTGAGTAACGTATGAGTGAGAGAACACAAAAGTGAGTAAGAGGGTTTTTGTGTGTGAGTGAGTGCAGAGAAAGGTGAAAAGAGAAAGGTTGAGGAATGGCAGCATGCGTGGTAAAGACAAAGGCGGGGTAGAACGTGCCTTCGTTTGTTTCAACGGGTAGACTAGTGGGTGGTTACGTTATGCGCTCGTACGGTCGTCATGGTAACCTTCTGGATTTAGAAGCAGGGGATTTTCGACGTTGTTGGTTAGAACGACGTACGACCTAAGACAAAAACGCGTGACGCTTGCTCTTCACTTATATTTTCCCCGTTACTCTGATCCTGAGAGACAACATTGTTGTATTTTAAAATTTAAGCAGGATATAAATTCGAAAATGCCTCCAGAATGGACAGATTTTTAGCTAATTGACAAACAATCGAATACGACTTCCAATATAAATTAGTATATCGTTTCGAAATAATCACTCTTGTGAGAAAATAAAATTCTTGTTATTCACCATATTTTTGTTTATGCAGTTGTCATAGAGTATGCCTGCATATGAATTGTGATTTACACAATGAAAAAACGAGTTCTCTACTCAAAGCACGTCCGTAGAACACCATTGAATATATCTTCGGAGAAGTTCATAAATACGTAGCTCGCATTGATTAAGTTGGTACCTTCTCTATTTAGAAATTATTACTCCTGTGTGCTTATGTTCAAATCTTGAGTTGTAAAAGCTGAATCCAAACTTCGAGTCGGGCGATTTGAACAAGCATCAGAACAAGCGAGGAATCAAGTGAATCAAATAGTGTGAGAAAGAAAGACCCTGTCTACAGCAATGCAACTTCCAATTTTAAAATAGATATAATTCATCATTCATGAAGTTCACATAAATCTATAAATCTAGTATTAATTGAATGATCCTATGTTTGCCATAGTTCAAATTACAAAGAATTAAAATTGTTTCTTTACTTGTTATGACAATAGAAAATAGGGATATATATTATATTTGTGAAGATGATCCGAAGGAGTGAATTAATTGTGCGGTGCAATATGGTAAATGTGGACCTCTGAAATTGAACTCTGTCGCACAAAATCATGTTTGTAAGTCCTTGGGTATTCCGTAGGTTGAAGCTACATAGAACGCGTAAGATCGACCGATGGATGGCATGAAGAAGGAAACTTGCCAAAACCAGTCGGGCGTATATTGCTTGCCAGCGTCTCCCGCATGGTTTGCCAACACACTCTCGTGTACGACGCGCACAGAAGTGAATTTCGACTCACATGTACAAGCTCATGTGCATGTTGAGTCTTTCTTTCTCATCTCCTCGTCTCTTCCTGGGGAAACAGCTTGGAAGGCGAACATATATATATTCACACAAAACGCCCGGGGATCTGGCCCTTTCCTTCGCTTATACCTCCTTACGTCCCTAACGTCTCTACGTCTTTACCTCGGTACCTCACTCTTCCTCACTACGTTTCTACCACCATGCTACTGTGCCTTCGTATTCTACTACCATTCTCTCTCACTCATCGTCTTTCCTCATGCACCACGACACTATTGCTTACTCGTTGCTGTGCAAAGACTTTGAATTGCTTGCCAGCGGCTCAGCTTCTCCTGCAGCCAGAGTCTCAGCCTGCACGAAAACTCGTACCAATATGTGCCAATTTTCATGTGGAGCGCATTGTCTCTCGACAATCTGCTCCTGTCACCCATTTTCTCCACTAGTCTCCATTTGTTCCTTGTCAAATAATCCAAATTACAATATTATAATACAAATTCAAATGATATCACTTGTGCAAAGTGGGTACCAAATACTGATACAGACAGAAATTGTTATAAATCAAAAACGCACAGAAGCATACAGTTGGTCGACATGAGGGTAAGTTGTTTGGGCTGACCCCCGACCTATGCTGACCGCGCCCCATAACCTCTAGCCACTGTGTTACGTGAGCGAACCATCAGCAGAGAAAGATGAAACATAAAGTGTAGGTAAGGGGCGACTCTGAAATATATATTAAACCGGCTCTTGATTGACCTATACTGCAACCAACGATTATGTCCGCGTGGTCACACCTACCTCGCCTCTATTGCAATGACGTATATTTAGTGATTTATCTTCATCATTATATATTCTATAAACTACCAATATATATAACATCATTCTATAATTTTCAATGTACATAAATAGCTGAACTTATCAACATTTGCTTTAAAATAACTAATAATACCGAATATTCACAAATTGTTTCGCTGAGTTATTCCGTTATTGTATGATATATATGCCGGAATTTTTGTTCATTTCGCTTCTCTAATAGAATTATACATGGTCGTGTTAGCAACTGACCAGTGGTCACTACAGGCGTCCTAAGTGACTGCGTAATACAATTTCCTGATCAATTGAGCAAAATGCTCCCTCATTAACCATGAATTTAATATAAAAATGACATTTCTTTCTCCAACATGCATCGGCTTTGTTAATTACTACATCACTGTTATCACGATATCGATGAGACTCGAATCTACTGCAATATACATAAACATACTCAAAAATATCGAATACCGAACACACGCGTAAACACACCCACATGTATGAATAAATTCATGCTAATTAGATAATTGTGAAAATTTCTACTTGACAACTGTTATACATTTATCAATCCTGGCAGTGAATGCAAGATGAAACTCGAAGGAATCTGACAGTTCTGAACAAAAAAGATAAGAATAAGAAAACTCACCTGAACGTAAAAAATTGTAGATATCAGAACAACGACATGAATGTCAAGCGTAGAGATGTTACTACGATGGTGACATTCGTACGACTGAATGAAGGGGTTAAGATATTCAGAAATATATAACGCATGCATACATTGGACGGGGTACCATGTGCCGTGGCCCCCATCATGAGACTCAATGTGTGTGTATATTTGTGAAACGAGGTACCAGGTGGGACCCCCCTTGGGTCCGTGCGTATATGGAAAATGCGTCAACTCGTTTCTTCATCTCTCCCGTTCGTGCTCTTCGTACCTGAATGGGGTGTTCCATCTTCAGTCAGAGATGAAGCGACCATAAAAATAACGTAACATACAAGGGCAAAAGGGACCCAAACTCTAGGAGGCAACGAAAGAGAGGGGCTCATTGACAAAACTGAGTGTCACATCCCACTGTGTATGCTACTGCTCATCATCACTTGGTGTATTGGTTATCATCACGTAATGGGATTTTCATGAGTAGCATATACATACACATCGCTGTGTTATTTTACCCCACAGCATATCCAATAAAACTCATAGAGATACTACATAATAACTATATATATCCCCACCTCAAAATATCTCATTAATCATCTTCGAAGCACACGTACCTATATATATATATACTTATGATAGAACGGTACCATTGATCAAGTCTTGTTTTCCACTTTAATAACCGAGAAATGCATTCGAAGAACGTATACAATCCATTCCTTTATGAACTCTTGAAATTATTTCTTCAACATGAACTCTCACCACAATAGTCTGTCCGTACGTAATGTACATACACCAGGGTGATGGAAGCTCGTTCAAAATTCAAACGTTTTGGCTCGGACAGAAAAGAAGAACGAATCATATCTATTCATTGACAACTATATGAATACACAAAGAGTGATATCTATCATAGTCCAGATTATCGTCCTATTTTTCATCCAATACGCCAATACGCGTGATGGTGTTTTAGCGGGCAGATGGACAAAGAGTTTAAAAAAAAAGCAAGCAGATCGAGCCATAACAGGAACTCACCCTTTTTCACCACGAGTGAAGAGCCCGCGTACAGGGCTTAGTTAAGACGTCAGACAGGGAATGACAATGAGGTTAGCCATGCATGCCCGAGCTTCGCACCTTTTTCTAATGCGCATTCAATTTGATTCTTATCTTCGAGGACACTCGATGGGCTCGTCGATTTGTAGATAGTCCGAGCAGCGGTCTCAAGGGTACTTGTGTATATACTTGCGTATAAAATACATACAATTTTCGTCCGACGGTAAGCGCTCGAGTGTTTAAAAGTGTCCCAATTAAATGAACAATACTTTCATTTCCGTTTTGTTTACTATCTATTGATGGCATTCTCCCACCTGCATTTACGTTGACCATATTGAGGATGATAAGTACAAGATGCGGACTCCAATAGTAGATAATATTTAATTACGTACTACAAGTATCGAATGAGATTATAAATTTTTTTCAATAAATCAATAATCATAAGAATATACTGAATCACAATAACATTGATTACTTGAATAATGGAAAGAGTAGCCCGGGGCTGGTAGTTGCAACACATGGGTGTTAGGTTTTCGTACCACGCACAATGCGTCTGTCGCCCAAGTATACAAATAATAAAAAAAGCTTGAGGGCGAGTGAAAGAGAAGGTACGCCCCAAGATACCTAGTTACCCTAGTGAGAATATTAAAAATGCAACCCTTTTTATCCATGAAAAGAAACTGGCAGGACCCTTCAATAAAATTCAATAGGCATCGATATTCAAATTTATTTGACATAGGTTATTCATACTCGCTGTCTCACTCTTCGTCTCTTCCTTATACATCTCAGCAAAGTTTCGTTACCCCCCCTTCCTCCGTGAACTTTCATCATCAAATTCCAATTCGAAAAGCCGTTATGAGAGCTCTGATGTACTACACCTAGTTATTGGTTCTCATCGGTAAAAAAGAATTTGCATTTTTTTTTGATTCCAAACTGGAGCGGAAATAGCAGCTGCATATCCGCCCGTCGTGACATACAGCCCCCTTCCCCTCCTTTCTGATATATATACATATATATACATACATATAGATACATCGGTTACACTTTTTCTAATGCAGAATAATAAAATATCTGGATCATTGAAATTCACCGAAGTACAGCTAAATTGTGTGGATAGACATGTATTTTTTTCTCGCAAATAAACATCAACATATATTTTCTTCTTCGAATATGAAATCAATCAGCTGCTTGCAGACGGTTGCATAAATGAAGAGTTCGTTTATGTTGATATATTTTCGCGTCTCATCCAATTGTTTCCGCATATTCAAGTTTAAAATGATACATGAATCTAGAGAATTAAAAAATTAGAGAATAGCGATAAAAACTTCCTGACATCATGGCCCAAATGCGAATTGTATCGATAGGTTTATTAATTGTCAATTTATTATGCCTCATCTCGAAGGCTGAGAATATCAACGCGACATATTGACACAGAGACGAAAAAAGTATAAGTGCGTTTGCGTGGGTAAACTCATGAAAAGAGAAATGAAATAATGGAAGAAGCAAAAAGTGAAAGCTAAGATAAAACTTGCCGCAGAGGAGGTGGAAAATAATGACTCTTACAAGTCTCGAGCGTACAAGAAGATGGAAATGGGTGGTGCGGGTGGTAGAAATATGGAGTGAGAAGCGTCGGTCGTCCTGGTGCGACCGTGACCCAGTTTTTTCCGAAGCAACAGGTTTCTTCTAATTAAGAACACTTAAGAAAACTTCCCTCTTAAAGCTGACGTTGTGTCTCACCCTCACTTCTGCGTGATAACGCCATTATATTTTAATATAAACCCACGGGGCGCGCGCCAACCTGTCTGCATCAGGTTAAATTCTTTTTGCGTTGGCACGCGCCTCTTGGCTCTTCGTTTTTACTTTCTCTCTCTCTCTCTCTCTCTCTCTCTTTTACGCCCCTTTTATTTCTTTTTCTCCTATTCTCCTTTTTTCCCTTATTCTTCTCTTCCTCCTCTCCAACCAATTCCACTTTTTTCTTTCTTCTTCCACTTTCTTTTAATTGAAACACACAATTATACCGGAATTCATGCTATCGTGGTCCATGATTTAATCATATACTGCGCATTGAAGGAGAATTGATTGATAACACGAAGATTAGGCAAATGCGAATATTGATTTTTGGAGTTGAAGAAAATTACGTGTGATATTTTCGGTATATATCGTATACCTGATGAGAATCTGTTATTTTTTCCCATTTTTCACTGAAGCTCACACTTACATCTGTTATTTGTATTGTGTAGTTGTGGAACTCACACATAGTGGCACACACGCTTTGAGAGTACTATAAATGTATATATATGTGTGTGTCGAGTATTAGGGAAATGGTGGCTGGTTGGCACTAGGTACCCAGTCTGGGAGCTAAAGAGCTTTAGGTAGGGAGCATACGTGAGAGGGTCGCGAGGTATGGGGGTAACGTGGAACGCCACGACGAGGGAGGATGTGGGTGGTGACGTCCTGGCGGCCATTTTGAACGCATATATCGATTGTTTGGCGGCCGGGCTCGGCCATTCGACGGGCATATCTATACATTAACAAGATACCACATTCTCTCGAAAGTCGTTGTGTATTAAAATGAACTACTTTTTCTACATCTATAAATCAAGATGCAGTTTTTTTTTTGTGCATTTCAATGTCATTGACATATAACTGATTTAATATAATAAACACATTGACGAGATAAAAATAGAAAAGATCTACGACTCAAACGTATAGTAGATATGACATATTTATATTGAATTTTTCATTCCGTTATTCGCAACCTGTGGGGTCGGAGGTCGCCTAGTGTCGTAGACCTCGCGTGGCGGCCACCCTCCGTGGTCAAATTTTAAGGTATAGTATGTGGGCGAGTCGTGCTGAGAGAGCAAACTACCCCTAAACCGGCTTAAAACCCGCCCCAATCGCTCGTTCCGGCCAATCCACACCCAGTGTGACCTTCTCCACTGACGCGCAGGTCCAGCAAAATAGGGCCCCTGGACATACGCAAGAGACAGACGAAGATGTATATATTGACCCCTACGGTAACATCAGCCGCTACCAACAAACCCGATTTCAAACAACCTCGATGCCATTCACTGTAATTATATACATCAATATCAGCTAAAATCCATCACTCTATTAATTGAAAATATCTTTAATTGTCAATGGTTCACATATATTTATCATTTTTTTCTTTTTTTTTTCATTTCAAGTATTATTCAACTCTAATGTCTCACACAGTCAATCAACACTTATTCATGTATGCGCAATAGATATCATTTTATAATTTCATGTAGATACATTTCAGTATATAAATTCAACGAGTTATCTCAAATAAAAACGCGCAATATGATGATTCATTCAGAAAGTGCCAGTATGCCGCCTACATTTTTCATGTTTTGTTTCTTTCACTGAGAGTAAAAGTACTCTCGATCTTAACTAGATTAAAAATAAAAAAGGATAAAAAAGGAGAGCGCGGAAAAAGAGAGGAACACGGTCGCCCAGTGGGCGGAAACTTGGAAGCTTCACTTTTAATACTTTCCCTGAAAGACCTTTGCGTGTGCAAAATGACGCGACGCCGATGCTTGACTCGTTGGAGCAGTCTTAAAGGGGAAGTTTCGTCGTTACCCCAGAAAACTAAGTTTCTTCACAGATGGGTCTGTTTTTTTTTTCTTCGTCACTCTTTTTATTTCGCTGGCGGGTCGCCAACTAGGTGAAAAGTATTGAAAGTGAACCTGAAATGTGTGTGTATATGGCTGAAACACCGTGCCATCCACTAAAATCCCTTCATTTTCCAAGTTATTTAAATTATTCATTTACGTCGAGGTAGATGAACCATGTGAAGATTTCCAAGTTGCTACTTTCTCCTACTCTTCGTTACACTTTTCATAACCACCTTATTTTCGCCGCCTCCATTTTCATTCTCTCTAACGATAATTGCCGACGGCTAAATGGCTAAACTTTCATAGAGCGACCTTCAAACTTTTTTCCGCATTCTTGCCCTCATTCTCGCCAATCACTTTCATAGTCTTATATATATATATACATAAAATATTGCATTTAGCTCATTTATTTGCTTTGAAATGATTATTGAACAGAGAGATTCTATCAATCTATGCATGAATGTATATGGAATAATTTGACACCAGTTATAAAACGGAAAAATCCTCAAGTAATTCTATATATTTATATATTATTGATACTCACTGTATACATTAATGATTATTGCCGTATTTTCCTTACCGCTCAATGTACCATTCGAAGCAATACATAATGCGTATCGTCAGTGATATTCAGGACGTAGAGAATTGATATTGTGTGGTTGTGTATGACACATTTCCAAAATTGTATATACAACTACTTCACATATCATTGCATTCGCTTATATTGAGATAATATATATGAGAATTATTATACATATACATGAATTCATGCGTATACTAAGTATATTGAAGACTACGACGAGGTATAATCCTCTTTCAAATACACGGCTCATACCGCACATTGAGATATGCCTTTGACGTGCTCTTCTTGCTTGCTATTGGTTGGTCGTAATCTCATGTAAAGTTTGGTTACGTAGCCACAGTCGTGAAGACCCATTCACATAGGTACCCCACAAGGGCTACGCTCGCATCCCCTTTATGCTTATTCTCCTATACTTACTTCCATATACTCTCTTACCCTCTCTTATATACCCATCCCCATTTCCTGCATGCGTCGTTTACCTACAAGTGCCGCGCGGCGTCGTATGGAAGCCATTCTGAAGTACGATCGATACGGCAGATACCTAACGTCCGGCGCATGCTCTCAGCCCTCTGAGCCGTTGTCTCGCACAGTCACCCAGTCATTAGTTTCCAACACTCACCGCTCGAGAGCGCAACGCGTTTTTTCTTGTCCGATCTTGCCTTGCCTTTTTCACTTTCCTTATTTTATTTCTCATTTTTCACGCCACATTTTTCTCGATTTTCGTCTAAATCGAAACTTACCATTCAACAAATATGATAAGAATATAGACTCATTCTCACTTCGTATATGTGAAATTGATATTCCTCTTCGTTCTTCAAAATTTCCACAAGTTCATCTCCACTTGTTAATTACACAGATATACGTGTGATACTGAAGGAAATTTCGAAAAAATAAATCAAACCAAGCGAAAAATATTAAAGTATAAACAAGAATAAAAAGAAAAAAAAATGTAAGCCAATTTAAGAGCTAGTCCAGTATTATCATGTAATTGTTGAGTTTTACGTAAGGCTGTTTGTACATCTGTTATCATGAAATACAGCGGTGTTTGTACAATTGTTTGCTCTTCATCGTGGCATCACCTTCTTGCGTGACCACGCACGAAAAATTCCGGCCCCGCAATGTCAGAGATACGAGAATACAGTGATACGACGAAATGAAATAAGGGGATTTCAGAATTATATGAATTTATTGCTCACGAGGACGAGCGACCGCTGGGAGTCGAGTCAACAAGTCCGTGAACTGACAATATTTACTGACTTTATATGACAAAAGTCGTCTAATAAATAATCAGGCCTGGTGACATTTCTATATGTACGATAAGATTTACATTCCAAAGTAACGACCATATGTGAAGATCTGCTATATTGGTTTGATGATGAATAAAAAATTCAACGCTGATCATTTTCATATATAAGATGATTCAATGTCGTATTGCTCATCAGTTTTTCAATTCTCATTAATATTTCGACTTGTACATATTAAATAAAAATTAGTTAACTCACACCAAGTGAATTAACTTTATATTGATATTTTCATGTGCTAGGTACACACTATGGATCAGAAAATTGGATTTTCTTTCCATGAGTGTTATTCTCCCGGAAATTTATCGCGTTGAATCATGTGAGATAAGCCTGTTGTCCATTATTGAGCAATCACTTCGTCCACTGGTTTCTATTCATGCGAGTATTTTTCGGATCACAATTACGCAATTGGAAATATATACGTGTTGGAATGATTTGAAAACTCATGTATTATTTGAATATTATGATGAAACAAACAGTTTTCGTTGACATTGTCTTATCTTATCTTAGGACAATTCATGTTGCTACATAGTAATTAGCAACAGATGTAAAACGCGAAAATCTATCATGCAGTTGCATGATGGACCTTTGAATCGTCGTACAAATATATAAAATATAATACATATTCGTATATAATACAGACACGCATGCTTCTCATCCATGTATGGGGTCTCCATAGTCTACAATTCATCTGAAATGAGGGTATCGTGAGAGAAAAAAAGTTCTAGGGTCAAATCGCAGGGGTACATCCATGTTCAGGTTGGTTAAGGGCTGGAATACGCCGCCAGCAGGTCTTTTCGAGTTTATTCGTCCGACGTATTTTATACGGAGGCGAAGAAGAAGACGATGAAGAAGATGAGAAATAGGCAGGCCCAGCCCATATATGTATATAGATACCCCCTGAATCCCCCCAATCCTTCTGGTCTATGCGGGATCGAGTGTATAAAGCCAGCTGCAAAAACCCTCCTGGTCACACTCACGCGCGCTCGCGCTCCTTTTTTTTCCATCTTTTTTTCACCCTTACACTCACTTACCACACACTCACTCTCTCTATCTCTCCCTTTCTCCGCACATTTACTCACCCTCGTATTTTTTCTATCCATAAAACGAAAAGGATACGATGCATGCATAGGACAAACGCGAAGGATCTTTTTTATATTTCAGATCCTGGCCGATCATTTTTTATAAACCCTTTTTTCATTGCTGTGGACGAGGGTCTTGCAAGCCAAGAGGTATTGTAGAAATGGAGAAATGTGAGGAAAGGAAAAAGGAGAGACAGAGACATGGATGAAGAATTGAAAAAAAAAAAAAAGAAAAAAAAACAGAAGACTTCCTTTCCCCTTTCATGCAACTGTCGTTCGTCTGCGCCATGTTATAGAGCACCGTGTATGCTCTTCTGGTACAGCGATGTGCAGGCTATTGGCAATCGTGTGAGAATGAAAAATAACTAACAATTTTTCACTACTCATAGCATATTATTTGGCAGCCAATCGTTGGATGAAACTATTGCAAAAGAAGTCCATTTCCAATACACAACGAATTAATAAAACACATATACGCGTCATATTCAGATTGATTCAATGTAGTACACTGAATATAAAAAGGAGAAAGAAAAAATAACTGTTCATAATCTGTAAGGTTGATCGAATTTGGATTATTCGCCACGTGATTGATGGTATTTGTACAAGTTTCACGTATTGTGCAGCAGGTGAAGGCTGTTACATCGTGATTTATTCTGAGAGGCAGTCGGATATCGTGACTATTGGTCAGTTTGTTCGATAGTTGGTGCCAGCCGGAGATATCCATGTACTGGCGCGGGTGGCCTCCTCGAGACGGGGGAACCACCTCGGTACCGAGCTGTGCCAAGAGGGCCACCGGTCAATACCATATCGACCTCAACCAACCACGGACAAACTACCCTTCGCTTCAACATTATCAATTAAACAAAAAACAAATTCATCATTCGTATGGTTACACAATAACAGATAGGCAGTTGCTGAAAATAATGATAATAATAATAATAATAATATTATATGGATCTACTGTGTTGAGTGGATAAATTGTAAGCCGGGAAAAACTTTGATGTACATTCAGTTTTCCATGGATTGTTGAAGCCAATATGTAACGATTTTTGGTTCACGCTCCCACTCCATCTATCTCTCTTCCTCTCTGTGTCTCAAACGATATCTCTGTATACCCCAGGCAATCGAACGCGCGTCACGTCTATTTGAATATCCCACTCGCCCCCTTTCACGCGTTTTTTCCCTGAAGGGAGTCGCGCGCACGCGATGTCTTCTATTATGCGTAAATTGTATTATTTTTACCCCAAATTTATTTGGGGCCCACGAACTATGGATTTGTCTAAGGTCAAGAGGTCAAATTGCACATGTTCACCATCCATATAAGTTACCCTCATATTCATATGGTCACAATATCGATATGCACACGCTTTTTCACTATATCTGTTCATCTATTCGCTCAACGTTACTCCGTTATTTATGTATTTTCCTTGCATCCATATTTCCATAATTAAAAAACATATTAGAATCAATTTTGCATAGGGAGAAAAAAACGAACAAACAAAAACATAGAAGTAGAATTGAAAACGCAATATGAATTTGTATTCAGAAGGGTTCTAGACATTTTTGTTTACCGTTGTTTTTCATTTTTTTTTTCGGCACATATTTTTTTTCGCTCTCGTTTTTTCCCATCACTCACCATTGTCACCAGTGTATCTCCTTGACGTACTCCGCTATATATGAGTTGTATTATTATACCAAGCGTAATAATTTCTTGCGTGATACTCAAACCGTAAATTTTTTGCAGCATTTCTCACCATAACCAGTCTCAATATTTTTTTATTGATTTTTTCAATCACGTCTCTGAAGCTAACAATATGTTCAACATATCAAAGTATCTCGGGCGCAAAACCCGCGATCGGTTACGATTTCACACCGATTATAATAATAAAGGATGAGGAAAAAATGGAATGCATAAAAAAGGGAATGGTGCAAAAAGATTGTGTTGGAAGTTGCTTTACGACCAACTGATGAAAAAACAAAAAAAGGATACGAGGTGACAGCGCAGTACAAAAAAAAAGACCGCTCATCTTCATGGGGACAAAAGCGTAAATAAGTATATAATAATTTTGTGGGGATCATTCCAACCCCATCCTTTTTTTTAGCTGCGTTGTGCGCGTCTACACACTCTCACCCCCGGTTTTTTCGTCTATTTCCATCAGTTTTTCACTTGTCACATCTCGACTAACGGATAAAATCTAAATTAACTAAATTAAAGGATCTTACCCTCTCCCTTAACCTTTTGTACCAAATTTATATGATTTTTTTTTTTCCATTGCCGCTTGTTATTATTCTATTCTCATTTTTTCTTCTCTTCATAACTCTCATCACATAAAAATGGGTTCGTTGGGAACTCGATTTACGGTTACAAAATTAGTTGTGTAATTCGAAACGGGCGCGTTTAGGACGATAATTTATTTTATGCCAATCTCTAACGACCAGAAGAATAAAGGCGGAAGTATGGCAGCTATATATATATATATATGCATATACGAATATTGATAATGAATGGAATATTTCGTAAGCGCAATTGGGGTGACGGAAAAACGACGTTTTTCTGCAGACTCAGTGTTTGGTCATTTGAGGTTGGACCCTCTTTTGTCCTGATATACGGCCATATGCGATGACCATATGCAAACACGTCAGTCCATGACGAAAATGGAATGAATACTCAAAATCCATTTTCATTTGAATATCATGGATGCACTACAATATATATGGGTGTACGTAAGAATCACCCAATAACTATCTTGCCCCTGTATCTCATTGCGTCACAGTTTATATTTGCATGAGTTTTCAACTTAATCAATAACTATATATATCAATTTATATTGTTACTCGATGCGCCAAATTTCGTGTATGTTCATCGTGAAGTATCAATATACCACAAATAAAAGTTGAACACTGGCGTTTCCTAAAAATTTCGAAATTCAATTAATACATTCGCTGATAAAATACAAGTTTCGTTCCGAGCGTGAGAATTAATTAAATTCATGCAACATTTAATTACGGAAGTGCTTTTTTCTCTATTTCATATAGCGTTAAGCCATCACATGGGTGATTTTGGTGATCAAAGGTACGCGAGTGATCGGCCCTCAGGGTAGCTTTGTACACTGACCTCGACGCATGCACTGTTCATGACCGACTCGTTAATAAAATTCAGTTGCATTAAAAAGTCTGAGTTTATATGATAAGATATTCATGTAGTTATCAAACTCCGTCGAGCTATTGAATGTTTCCGTGATATTTTAATCGATTATTTTTTTCTCTGAAAAAGATTGTTTTTCATATCACTAACTGAGGATGTACGACTCTTGGGATCGTGCGTACAGCTTCTCATTTTTGTGCTCCTCTTTTTCTTTTTTTTTTTTTTCTTTACTGACACTGTATGGTAAGTAGGGGTGCGGGATTTAAAAAACTTATTAATAGTTATCCAGCCCCCCAGTATTTTTTCCAAATGATCCAACCCTTTTCTCTGACGCAGTCACACACAAAATGTATCCCAGACAACAATGAAAAAAGAAATAGTAACCCTTGGGCGCAATAAGATATGTATATATGTCTATATATTTCTGAATTAAACGAATGCTGCTGTAACTCTGTCAGACCAACGACTTTCGTATGCGATTCATGTGTAAATTATGTGATAGCTCGAGTTGGTTACTCTTATACACAATTGAAAATTGCCTGTCAAACTATCGATAACATAACTACATGGCCAATAATATATATACAAACTCCTCTCAACAAATGAATATAACTCGCAATTTGTTGTCATATGGTGTGCAACGCGCAACTTAAACATATATATTTAGAGAATAATGTTTCCCGTTGCATCTTACGTCTTTTTTTATATCTTAAACATCTATATGTACACTAATTCATCTACCCGATATTCTTTTCTCACGAGCATTATTACAAATAAAGTGACACATGCGGCAGTAATATATTGGACAAAATTTTCCTGGATTTTTATCATATACTCGTGTGGAAACTTGTATTCGCGCAAGTGCCCTTGATATAGGGGTGAGGAATCACTGAAAAGCGCAAGAATTGGCAAAATCATAAAATATTTCCCTAAAGTCATATGCATGCGTGTGCGTGAAAGATGTGAGGTAGACACAATGACAACAAACCCTCTCAGAGAATTTGAGCGCGTTTAGTCTGCTTATACAGTAGATCGCACTGTATCAAAATTGGTTGTATACGTTTGCGTGCGATATGAAAATGCGAGGGCATATAGACAGCCGATGACGCAACCGTGACAAACGTCAAATATGTCGAGTGACGTGGCCATGAAATGACAATAAAGTCAAAGAGAAGCTCAAACTCCCTCGCAACAAATGTGATTGACCCCTTTGCTCGAAGAGTAAGTTCGATTTCCGACTAGTTGTTCGTAACGCTCGTTGCAACAACAGCTGTTGTTGAAATAGTAGCATCCAAATCTATAGTATGAATGAAACATCCCATGCAACCCTTTATATTGGCGCTTTCTTTCTCGCTCCCACTCGCATCTATATTATCCCTTGAGTATATTTTTTTTCGTCGTCTTGCAAATCAAAAATATCACATGCAGAATGTTGATGCATCAACCGATTCATTTTATGTAAATGAATTGAATTAATCTTTCGATGAATATTTGAACAAATTGTCGGAATATGTGAGCATCTTGTACGGGACACTTTTCACGAATACCAATATCAGTTTAATATGTGCATATATCTACCTGCTATGCATATATACGTTGGTCCACAACCAGTCAACCTGAACGGATCACGAAAATCCAGGCATATATATATATATATATATATATATCCGATAAGCGGCCAACAGCACGTCCACGTGCGTGTGTGCCTAATATATATATATATATATATATATATAATCGTTGATGTACACCACTGCGCCTATACTATATATCCATACTCATTTTATTCTCTTTTCATTCTATTGCGTTGAGCTCGTCGCATATACGCTATGGATGCACGTCATATATTGCACGCTCAGACAAATGTACATATATATATATATATATATATATACATGGTAGAACGATAAAGACGCTCGGCATCAACACTATATACGGCTCGGCCGCTTTTCATATCTTTTTCTCTTTCGTCTATTCTTCACTTCCTCCGTGCGCGCATCCCCCTTCATCTCTTCCTCTACGGTGCGCAGCAGCACCTCGCGTTAATTACAACTGACTTCCGGCGATCTAGATTTCATTCTTTGCCTGAATTAGAGAGGCTTCTCTGGGGAAATGATAATAGGTACGTGACCCATGTGGTCAGTTCACACGAGAAATGAGACTGCGGGCACGGTGCGCGCGACTATATATATATAAACATTGTCTGTTCTTTAACTCGCCACAATGCGAGTCTTGTACTCTCCCACACTCGAGGAGTCTCACGCCCTCACATCCTCTTTCGTCTTCACCAACACTCACCGCGTGGTCTTCCATGTAACGCAGTGTCGTTCTCCTTTTCATAAACCGAACTATAATCACTACGTCAACGGTAAGATATATATATAATATCACTGTGATCATTTGAATATCTGTAATGACGAATTGTACGCGTGACAATAATTTGTTTATCACTGATAACAAAGACATATGAAACGGAGAAAATTTCATACGCCAATTACTACAATTCTTCCATTAGTATGGTAAAATAATAACTGCAACAACTTCAATTGGGCATATATGTAACATAATCCGATGATATTTTTTTATTCATCGTTTTGATATCCAAATTTTATAGTTATGATAATAATAATATTAAGATATACTTATGTAGCGTCCGTGAGTACATCACACGACTCGATAACGAGCCTCGAACTAGCTTGAAATGCGCGCAAAACCGAAGCGCGGCTATGCCGTTCTGTCGGCTTAGTTACTTTATTAAGGGCATTCCTGACCCCAGTGGCACGACCTATACAAATACGCGAGCGCAAACTGCAAAAAAAACATATATAACCTATAGAGAAAGTTGCGATGCCCCATTCGCCTCAAAAACATACACACACATGTTCATCAGGATGTACTTTTGAGACATAGAGACGTATTATTCTGTTTCAGTTGCAACCACACATTCATATTATCTACAGTCATATCGAATCTCTCTCTGTCTCATCATTCCTTGTTATTTCACAGATTCGTTCATTATTTCAAGCGATATATGTTCTATGCTTGTATATCTCTGGCTGAGCATATAGAATGCTGCGAAATTTGACCAAAACCGCATCGACTAATGGATCGCCATGAAATAAAAGGGAAGAAAAAGATGAGAATTATCAATTTTAATCGGACTAGTCTTCTAACCTGTCAAGTTAATTCGTTAATCAATGCGTACGATCGGTCTGCCGTGGACAGCCCTCATTGCGCCCCCCTCTTCATTTGCTCCCTAGCTGTATAAAAAACTGTCCATCAGATAAATTCTTAACTCACTATTGTTTTAAAGTGGACCCTTCGTTTATTGTCGAAGGCTCGCCTTGACTGAATACACAATCCTCACATTTCCTTTTTCAAATCACTAAAGAACACATTTTTCTACATATTTCGATTTCCTACTTATTGAAAATAATTATATGTGTATGTATCAAAGGGAAAAAAAAAACAAAACAGTATCGCATTGAATACATCATACATAAATATCAATGACTACATGTATATATGTATACACACACTATATAAAAAATTTGAGTATAGCCAGATTAAATGCTCAACTATATGTGTGTACATTCATAATATATGGATAACAACATATGTATGTTGCAAGATAATGCCCGCAAATATCATAAAGATAGTACCATTGAGGACGCGAGATGTAGTAAGACATAACAGAATATTAAAGTATGATTTTCGTTTATTATACATATTTATCTTCTTTTCAGGTTTTTCCATTGTGCTGAGTGCGTTCTTTCTCTCATTTTTTCCCGATATTATATATATCTGTTGCATACGACCATGCGCGTAGCGTAAGACATTACCTGCCCGCAATACTAACATCATATTCTCCATATTTAAAAATAACTACCCCATGCTATATTGGACTTCAGTAACACTATAGTTCAAAAATTTGTCTTGTATTATTTTCCCTTCATTCCATATTCGAATGGACAGGAGGTCCTCCCCCTCACTCTTTATCGCCTATAGACAATTACAGAACATGAAGAAAAAAAAAATACGAAGACAGACTCATTGATTAATATCCAATTATATTATTTCCCAGATTATATTAATCATATAAATTTTCCATCATTGGTTCTGTATCAAATATTATGGTTAACAATTTAGAGAATCTATTTCCCAAGATCAAATGACCATATACTACATGTTCATGTAATTATATCACTGCGTTGATGAAGTGGCATTTAATACAAACACTTTGAAAGTGATGCTGCTATGTTATGATCGAATAATAATAAATCAAATCTTTACTGAACTCCCATTCTTTCATTATATTTGGGTGGTCCTTTTTGAGGAGTTATCGTAATCCTGCGGTGCCTATTTGAACCACGGTCTGTCTGAACTTGAGGTCGCCATATTGTCATATAACGCATTTAACCATCCGGTCGAGAATAGTTCCATCTCTCTGTTCACTTTTCCTACGTGTGACGGCATACTATGAGTGTGAAACCATCCATAACTCGTCAGAACTGTGCTCACAGATCTCACTGACACTTTTCAAATCCGTGCGTTTTTCAAAAACTATTCTGTTTTCTTCTGTCCATATAATAATAGGAGTGATCGTTCGGACATGAAGATACACGTTTATATTTATGTACACAATATGAATTCTATGACGAAATTTTGAATAGTTTACTCAAATCAAATACAAATTTACTTCGATATAATCAAAAAATTGCGGATAACACCTCAGGCCACATTTTTCTGTGTGTGTATGTGTACGTATATATGAAGTACAAAAGCAGGAGACCGATGCCCGGACGTTCAACGAACGGATACACAATGTTTGTCGAGATAAGGGCACAGGTGGGGCAGTGGACAGTACAACATTTCATCTCTCGCCTGCACAACGTCCGTTTCGAAAAGTTTGTTTTGTGATAAGGAATTCTCGCCTGCAGTCTAATGCTGATTGTACTGTGAAAAGAAATATCTTACTTATATTTACATGTTCAACATTCTCATGTATTGTACCACGACAATAACTTCTTTGAATCACATATGCATTAAAATAATTTGAGTAATGGGCAATTAACTGCTTAATATATAATTCGAATGGTTATTGCATAGTTTCATATAGAAGATACATCGATATATTTTGTATCATTGTCGAATCAGGCCGACTGCTCTTTCAGTACATATACATACATACGACATGTCACAAGCACAAAGTCAATAAGTCACGAAGCTAGGCCACCACAGGAGTATATGTCTAAACGCCACACGGTCGCGTAACTTTACTATATTGCCTGGTGTGTATACATGTCCATACACATATATATATGTATATATATGAATATAAATGTATGTATACAGGTATCGAAAGATACAGTAAAGACAGAACATGGCACAGAGAGACCACGTGATCGTTGTGCTGGCCATATAGGCTAAAGGATACATGGGAAAGATGTGAGAGTAGGAAAAAATAACCATGAGGCCAAAAAAATGAATTCGTGCGCATCCCGTGCCCACACATCTAACTTTCACTTTGCTAGATCGAGCAACGTGCGCCGCACACTCCCCCCCTCCCTCACCCTCCTCCTCCCTCTCCGTATAACGTCATACCCTGCTTCTTTTCTTCTTCAGCTTCCTCTTCCTCGTCTTCTTCTCCCTCTTTTTCTTCTTCTTCTTCTTCCTCTTCTTCTTCTTCTTTTTCATTTTCTTCTCCTTCCACATCTTTGGTTCGTCAGGCGCCATATTATATAGACCGTGTGAAATTATGTGTCGGGAAAAAAATATAAATGATTACTTTTGTATTGAATCGAAGAATTTGTTAAAACAATCATTGTCTACGCAAAATGTTAATTATTGTTCTTTTGTTTAGATTCGGTATGAACAATATTCGTCTCATTAAATATACCATATTTTAGTCGATTTCCAATAAGACAATGTTGTTCATTCGTTTTTGCTTTATATAATCTTTCTATTTGATTCTAATATACATCCTGTCAGTACATAATTCATTTTATGAGATATTGACAGAAAAGAGAATACTGCAGTTTCGTTGCGGCAGAGGTCATTCTGTAGGAATGTCAGACGCGATGTTTGAAAATACAATCGTCAGATTTGCGAAATTACAAGAACTTATATGTAATTTCATCTATGCGTAGGATATCCATAAATTATTGGTATGGTATATTGATAGCGTTGATATTAACGAGTGCATGCACACATACGGGAAGATATATTTTTTCACGAGTATGATCAAATTTGCCAGTGGGAGTGAGAGCTGCCGATGTAGAAAGATTCAACTCAGTAGAATGAAAGAATAATATATATATATATATATATATATATGTGTGTCTGTATGTTTATGACTATATGGCGGACTGCTGTGAAGCCGAGACATTCTCAGGCTCTACTGAGACATCTATTACCTATACATCCGTATTGTGATATGGATCTTGTCGCTTTCCCGTGAAGTATCTATAATATATATTTCCCGATTCTGTACATATACTGAAATATATATATATAATGAGAGAAAAAAAATGTTTTTGCATCATATTAAATACATATATAGTTGTTTATTGTATAATCAACTTGATGATGTTGCTGCTTTAATATTTCTATTATTCTTTCATTTCAACACGTGACTTTATAGTATATAAATATATATTGTGGCAAAAAACAAGAGAAAATAGTCGTTGTCCGCGGTTTGACCAGCGCGTTTCTTTCGTGTTTTATAGTAAAATATTTTTGCCATTTTGTCGCGGCTATACAGCATCTCATAAGGAAAGAAAAATTGGTGGAAACCGCTAAGAGCGCAATACAATCTGAATACCGCTTCGCAGCGTCACGATTTAACGAGGCTCCACCACACGAATCAGAGGACGCGTCTATATCCGCGGCACCTACATACATCTGTATAGCGCTAGACATCCAGCTTCGGGTGACGTTGGTCTTTCGAGCGGTTTCATTAAACGTCATTGTGATTTCAACGCAATGTCCTTATACCGACTACTTTTTTTCTCCCCACAATGCGACCAATGACATTTTGCTTTGATCTATCTATACTTATAAATACACATCACACTATTATTTCATATATTTTTATAATTCATTGTAGTTGTAACAGAAACACAAGTGCTCCGCGACCAAAATGAAAGAATAAAATCGAATGAACGCGTCAATTGACAATTCAAAAATCATTATGATCAATTTCTCATATATGTATAGATAGATATTGTTCATAATGAAAAATGGAGATAGTGTTTTGTATGCGTTTAATGTCAGTATATTGTGTGTAATCGCGCGATATATAAAAGCTTTATGTATATACTATGTAGTATAACGATGATACCGGCGTCCAAGTCTCGTGTTGGCGGCTGCATACATATATGCAGATGAATAGCGCGCGGAAACCGTGAGACTACAGTTGCCCTATATATCGGAGTGCCCGCGCGAGCGCATGAGTTGCACTCTCGCGAAGAAGTATAGACATATCGTACACGGTATGCCCCCGTCCTCGTTATCTTACTTGTTTACCTAGTATATCTATATATACAAAGACATATATACATGTGAAATATCTATGCGTGTTTGAATGTTGTTGCTGTTTTTTAAACCCGAATCGTATATAGATTCAAATGTACAGGGTTTGAACTCATCCTGCAGTTTATACACCCCTCTACCTCGTCCAACTCGCCAATTCGCCATTCTCATTGCTCGACCGCTATTTCCACTACCCTCAACATCTCCCACTCGTTACTGGTCACGCTCTTGCTTTGACTCTCGCACTCTCACTTCTTCTCCCTCTTTCACCTAGTCCTCATCTAATCGCCATAACTGCATCTTTCTTGAATGCGCTACACTAGTAGTGGAGATGAAAAGTCACCAAGTCATCACGCCGTATGTGCTGATATATATATATTTACACGCTCGGTATGTACGTACAAACGCTAATACGAGTGAGAATAGCGTAGTATGGAGTTGTGCCGATTTACCGTAAATATATCCTATGAACTCTCACTATTTTGCTTCGAATCAACCAATGCATATTACTAAAATACACGATCACTTATATATATATATATATATATTTGAGTGCGACCACAGAGTTAAGAATGAGCTCTTGTGCCGACTGAGCATGGGATTATTTCACACTTGATACTCTGGGTCCCACAACAATATGTTTTTCTTCAAAAGACGTATAAATTATACAGACAATTTCACTCTCTGCGTACAGGTCATTTGTATATGTTTATAAACAATAACCGGATCTCGTACAGACCAATAATAATAGTTATATTAAATATCGCATCTCCACTATCATGCAAATCAAGATTAAAACGAGAGTTACAACTGATGAATAACAAATAATCAATATGTATTGATATAAAATTTAATATAAAATATGAAGCGGAATGTGATTGAATTCCAGTGAGAAATGTTTGATTTTATGTTTTTTTTCGGTTGAACCAGAATACGGACGAAGATTCGCCTGTACGGAAATAAAAGTAACTTAGGTTTATTTGGCTGCGACCAGCATGGCAAATCAATCAACATTGGTGGTTTCAGCGCCGCCCATCTGTTATGGTTTGGAACGGGGAGAGAACATGTCATGGCATATAGACCGCAGCTTCGGTCACTGTCCGTTCATAATGTGGACGATGTGGTAGGGAATTTAGTGGGTGCTAGCTATTAGTCTCATCTCTTTCACCCTTACATATTTCATGTATTCCTTTTCTCCATGTTCAACGGCAACGCAAAACATAATATTTTCATATCTTGTGGTACGCTATAGTTATATATATGCATGAGTATATTATTCACATCGACTTATATCTATGCATATATACATACACGCAATGGAATATGAAATAATTGTGTCTCAATGGATTTACAATACGACATAAATTTTGTTCGTTGACTGTTTCTGGTGACTGGCATGACACGTTACTGCAAATAATATCAGAAGAAGAGATCCGAACCACACACCATCACGCAGTGGCTTGAAATATTAAAAAAAATTACGTGGGTGCAGCCAACACTGACTCGGCGTGGTGAGCCTAGAAAGTGTCCCAGACTGAAATGAAAAAAAAAGAGACCGGGTCAGTTTGAATAATTTTGACCACACCTCTCGTCAACGCAACACATAAGTGTATGAATACATACATTTAAATGTCGGCAATGGTCGGAGAACTATTGTCCAAATTTTCAATACACATCTCCAATATGTATGAGAATGGGCCAACAATATTGTTATACACACAACTGAAGCTTCTATAAATGTGAGTCGTTTTTGTTCGTTCTCTGCTCAAATAAATGACGATAAACTCTTTTTCCTCTAAGTCTATACATTTATGTATACACACATATGCTTACTCAAAGTGTAAAAATACCCGGGATGTTACTACATCTATAAGATATCATTTTATCCGTTCCGCAACACTAACTGAATCAAATCCACATATCACAATAACTGTATTCGCAATGCCATGATCATGTATTTCGAGATTATACGTTCAATCAGTGTATTGGGTGATGAAAAAAACGAAAGAAATATCAACAAAACATATAGCAAAACCCCAATAAAATATAACAGAACAATAATCGTTCCAATATTCATATTAGAAATCTTCAAGTGTCTAATAGAAATAATATACCGTCATAATTAATGTATTACGATATTTCAATATGTTCAGCACTGCTCTGCTTCCTGTATTGTTTCTCTGTATTGTCGATGATTGGCTCATAGTTTCAAATCGTTTTCTGACTCTTTACCAACACGAACATGACCCTTGTCAATAGCAAACTCACATCTCGAGTCACCGATCGTACACTGGACAAAACATGTTCCGGTCCGGTGGGATGACCCTACGCCGCGCCTTTTGTTGAGCGAAAGGTACCACTCGACCCAGCCGTGTCTTTGTCATTATATAATGCTATTGTAGCCACACTTGCCCGTCGTGGAACTCGACTGTATCTTTGCATATTATTAAAATGACGATGATTGTCATTTTTGTTTCTCCGTCCTCTCTCTCTTGCGCACACGTGTTATCCTTGTCGCAGCATTCTCTTCCAACTTAGACAACGCGACCCCACCTTCTACCCGCTGCCTCATCATCAACGTCTCAGTATATATTATAAGCGCAGCCAATTCATAGTTACGAAACATGAAAATGTGTAGAAAAAAAAACATCTATGTATGTCTATACTCAATGTAAAATACATAAAATATTCGACTAATAGAATGAACGGTACTATGCATCATACCTTGAGTAAACAAAATTTTTAACTCAAAGAAAAATTGCTTGTCCTTTCTCAGGATAGATGTATACGCAATGTTGTGACGTATGATAAGAAATGTCGTGAAAATTCCGAAGATTAATCGACAATTCACAGGAATTACTGGGTAATTATACCACTAATATGAGTTGCTTGTCCTAGAGAAGATATATATCTATATATATTTATTGAATTGCGGATAATCACTGATTTTGTCACTATACCTTGTCGGTAGTGTATGTTATATTCATACTTTTGAGCTCCACTCAATGTACAATTGTGCAATTGTACACTCAACTTTGATATACAAATGTGTATCGACATACATGCACACAGCATTTCCGTTCATCGACATGTAGCAATTCATTAAAGTTGATACTATATATATATTATTATGTATCCGTTTATTATACATGTACACATATATGTTTAAATATCTAAATGCATTTGAATTGATATGTGGAGTAATATGCATAATATATTGTTATACAATTTAAAACATTCAATTAACCCTTCTTCTCTCATCTCTATATATATAATCTGTATATACATATCTGCATATATACGTCCATGCACATACAGAATCCGATTTACCCGAACGCCTTACACGGGATTATGATGGCTAAAGTGACTCTATAAATGCTTCCTCAGTCCAAATATACGTATATATTCGCGTGTGTGTGTATATATATGTGTAGGTGTATACCCAGCTGGTGCTCTGTGTACTGATCGTCGCGCACTTTGACGCCTCAGTGTTTGAAAATTTTCTCCCGCGAATAAATGAATCCGCAAAACTTTCATTTCCGTACGCCGATGGATATACAATCATGCATTCCACTCATTCCATCAATTTGTTTACCACATTTTTTGGTGATCATATACCGTAACTTATATTCATTACATAGAGGATAATATTTGTGGCTTAACCTCAAGTCATTGAGGTGACCGCGAGCTGATAGAACGAAAAGCAACTGGAATAGTGAGTATTGATGACGCAATTGGCGCCGATTCCTGTCACCTTCGATTCCCGCACCTGTGTACTCATTGTTTTGACATGTGTCCTATTGTTTAGGGGGTCCCCTGGTGTTACACACCGCGGCACTGTAAAAATTACAACCGGCTCGTAGTACATTTATAAAGAATATATAAATTGTAGTTTATAACGACCATGAGCCACCTTATATTCCACGACGACGGACATTCATGTGCGTCACTTCAATATGCGGGTCGTACTGTTAGAGATAACAGAAGTGTATTTGCTATAGTTATAGTATGAAGGGTAATTTATAACTGCAAAATGAATACAACAATATCAACAATAACAACAACAAAAATAACAATAATAATGAAAATAATGATTGTTGTGTTGATAATAATGATAATCGGATGAATATATTAGAACACTTTATTCATATACTTGTTTACATGTCTGGGAAAAGAATAAGAGTTTACTATTGGTCAGTTGATCTACAATGACACCCGCATCGCTTAGGACAGGTGCGTGAGAGCCGATACAATAATTTCGATCTAACCCACATGAGTAACCGGGGTGTGAGCCTGTATATAAATTAGCAATTATGCGTTCCAATAAATACGAACCGAGCATTCAACCGATTGTTCACCTCTATTACGTAAAGAATGCAGCATCTTCACGATATAGGAAATTACTAAACATATTTAACACGTGAACATGTCCCATCTATTTACATTCAATACAATATATTCGTTTGAAATGTTGATTGACAGAAAATTATTGATAAGTATTTGGAATGGTTGAAAAAACGAGAGCAATAGGAACAGTAGCTATTCTAAAATGACTAACAGAACCTGGCACGATATCTAAAGAAATGTAACCAAATGGAAAAGAATACATATGTTATATGATGTGCCTATTTTATTTTGTACGTAGAAGAGCATATGTATATATATATATATATGACATGTATGGTGTTGGCGTGGTGAGGAGATAGGTAGAAAAGGTGGCAGGAATATGAGGATGTCAATGTTGGTTGCAGTGTACATCGGCCTTTGGTCTAAAATTCAATTAAACTTTTGATACGGGCGCGAGCATACGGCTGCGTAAACTAAAATTTCGCAAGCTTGACGTACTTTCCTTGACTGTGTAGTCCGAGAGAGAACATAAAACGATTAATCGTCTCGCGTATTATACGTTCAGCAGCCTATACATACACATGTATATTGTACTGCGCGCTATTCTGCCCGGTTTAGTCTTCCGCTCGCCGCTTCACACTCCCTACCCTGTGCATACCACTCTCTCGCGCCCTCGCAGCCCCCTATTTTCTGCAGCTCTTTTTTTCTCTTTCAAAAAAAAAAAAAAAAAAAAAACAGACACCCCAGGAAAATCTGAAAATTTATCTAAAACGATTTGTCGGCACATCCTGTGTATGTATAGTAGGAAAATTTATTCAAACGGCGCCTCAAGCGCTGAACTGTGTACAGGAAATTGTCATATCTTTGACTTCTAGCTCCAATATATTTCATGTGGCTGCTCCCCTTTTACCCCTCCTCCTAATAAATATACCCAATCATATTAGTGGGTATGATGGCGCTAAATGTTTAAAAAAATTTCATTTTCGACATAAAAGGTTTGTCACAAAGACATTATTGGAAAGGCTCACACGTGCTTCGCAGTTGCAATATGTATACGCATAGATGTGAAGAGATGAAGACCGATTGTGTACGGGAGGGATTGGTCAACACGTTTTTTGTAGCGGAGCTTTAATCCACACCGTCCAACAACTGCCCAACAACTGTGCCGACGAAAAAATCGTGGTATGCCTAACCGAGCGATCATAATCAGGTAGAGTGCAGAAATGCGTGTTGCATGGAGAGGAAAAAAGAGGAAAAAAGAAGCAGAGAGTGAATGAAACGTGTTCGTCATTCTCGATGTCTGTTGTCGTCCAATCGGTTGCGTATGGTTTGTCCCTACTCTGTGAATCGTCAATCATAGGCAAACATGACACGCGAGCAGCCTACTTGCTTCCTACAATAGTCTCGGCAATGCGTGAAAAATTTGGTTGTACTGACTTTGCGATTTCAAACAGTATATATGAAAACCAATCATATCAATACAGCATATCTACACAATGGATCAATACGTATATACATATGCAGGTGTACCCAAATATAGATCCGTGAGGTAACTTCCTTTAAAAAAAAAACACACCAAAATATGTACATATTCATATTTAGGAGTTGTGGCCAAAATAGGAAAAAAAATCTCGACTATATGTTTTTCTAAATATTTTAGCACGCATATTCAAAATCTCTCCGTTACCTTTCCGAAAAACCGTGCATACTGTTTGTTATAGATAAATTTACAGTTGGAATTAGAATTGTGGGACTACGATGGAAAATTCCCAACGCAATACTGTAATTTGGAAGGGGAAATCACCCAATAATAATTGCCGATATGAGTACACGCGTTCCTTTGTGGTACATATTCAAAGAGTATGCGAGGAAAGAAAGATTATAATTTTCAAAACTGCACGACGATGTTCTGCCATGAATGATTCTCGAATGTCTGAGCAAATTTTTTTCAAAGAATTAGTCTATATATAGATCACCGAAAATCGTGTGATATTTCATACGTTGACAAACACCAATTATACCATATACTGGCCGTATCTTATACTATATTATAGTACACAAAATTTCAAGTCCTTCTTCAGTGTGCAGGCACAGATAACCCGCCAAAGACTTTCACTGCTCTCTGCGTAAACGTGCCTGAAGATGAGTCGTGTGTTTATATTACCGACTATCTATCCATTTCTTTATGCCTACATAAATGAGTGAAGAGAATATTCGTATACACATGTATGTTACATAGCACAGTGTATGTGTTACAGTACACTACGCAGTTGTCCGAGCTCGGAGATTCGAGTTCTCGTTCTCGTGCTTGCATTCTCACGTAGCGCGCGCCTCGTTTTTTTTCTTTTTTTCACTTCTTATTATATTTGCGGCGAGAAAAAAAATGGGTGACGACCAAGTGGGAGAGAAATTTGTGCGCACTATTCGGACGATGTATCATACGCGCGCGCACATGGTTTCAAGTCACAAAATATAATCATCATTCTTTCTTAGCTCAACTCGACATATGAAACTGAAAATCTTAAACAAAAGTATATAAAGTTGCAGTTACATATTTATACAACTACATTGCATGTATGTAAGATCCGTATACTCTGGTCGCACACACAAATTTGGGGTTTTAAAAATATATATATGTTCCAATCATCAATGGACATATACAAGACTATTTTCGGAGCATCGTCATGGTCTCACTCATGTCCTGACAAGTTACTGACCCCTGGCCAGTTCGTTGTATTTCACTGTTTCTGAATCGTGGAAACAAAAGATTTAAATGCTGCACGGTTTAGCTTTGTTAAATCAATCAATGTATGATGAGTATGTATTCGTTTTATGAATAGAAGAAAGTTTTCTAGTTCATCGTGAGATGTAGAGAAAAGGCAAGAAGTGGAATTAATTGATGATTGAACTATTATACGCATACGGTTAATACAGGTCTGTATATCCGTATATATATATATATGAATATATGTGCATGCAAGTGTGCTTACTGCAATATGATTGTCTTCTATCCTATATGCACGTATATAAATTGGGCCACAAATGGCACTTGCATTATCAGTATAAAGTGAGGCATGACGATCATGGGCCGACGATATTAAGAAGAGAATGGGTGGAATAGAGAAACTGGCCATTGAAAGGAACATTAGATGAAGAATGAAAAAAAAAATGTATTGAAAAGACGTAGAATAGAAGCTTCCCACGCCCGGTCATCTGGTCTCCGTCCACAGATTCACAATCATCTCTCGTACGTTATATATATATATATATATATATATATGAATGTATTCGAAACTGAGACTCTTTTTTTCTGCATCTCGATTTTTCTACCTGAACTCGAGGGTCATCCAGAATTGTAAATAGATCACGGGATATTGTACAGTTATATAAAATAATTCATCGTAAAATGTCAAATTAGCCTCTATCTAGTAAAACATATTGTCTTCAGGTAATATTGACATGTGTACAGATTTATGTACGCATGAAATAGTACATATGATATGTATGAATTCGATACGTGTAATGTACATCGTTGATTTGGATAACTCATACTATCAAATATAAGTGCATCGGGTGTATGAGATATTTATCATTTTATTTCTGTTTCTTTCGCCATTTTACTCAAACTGAATTCTAACAGAAGATTAGAACTTGGATATACAAGTAAAAAACACACGTGGTCCATCGGTGCGTCAATTTTGGGGTCTATTTGCCCCGTGCGTCCCTTCGTTTTTCAATCACTTTTTATAAACCCTGTTTTTTCTTCTTCCATGCTTTCAGAATTTTTTTTCTTACCCCTTAGCCAGCCATCTGCTTAGACGACCCTGCTACGCAAGGGAATGTATTGAGGCGCGCGCGCATCGCCCATCAAGAAGTGTGTATATGAAGAAGAAGAAAGAAAAAGAAAAAGGAATGATCCTACGGGACCCAGAACTAACGGCTTGAATTCTACGTTTTGCAATATCGTAAACGGCAATTGATATTTCATACATAGCGATTTCGCATCAATCTTCTCTATGTATCTTACATGAACCTGGTGTTATACGCATTGTTTGATGTATGAATTATTTGCAAACATATTGAATACTAATTCATTGTGGCATTATATTCAATACATTAAAAAAATTATTCAATCGGTAATTTCTAATCAATCGAATTATTTTAATCACCTGCGGAAATTCCAGTTCCCACACTGGACATAATTTTTTATAACACGAAATATTAAAAGGCGAAAAAAATAGATTCTCACGATTCATCGAAAAATTTCTACAATATTGGAGGGAGGGCTATTACAGTACCACAGCCCCATCACCTCTCGTATACAACAGTCTAGCAGTATTTTAAGTTTTTGTCCATTGGCATTTTTTACCAGCACCTTCCGGTCGCGGGAGAATCTGTGCCACCGAGAGTACCGTAAGGATTTTTTCCCCTGCGTTATTCCTGCTCCGTTCTACACAAGGTGTTTCCGTCCGCATCATAGTTCCGGCAATACTGAGTCCCCTACCCCACGATTCTTTTTTTACCAAACTTAGTTGGGAGAAAAAAAAGGTGGAAAATGAAATTATAAGAACCGTATTTTCTGACTCTCGAGATTATGGAGCCGATTCCTCTCATATTTTTTCTATTTTATCTTTTTCTCCTTTTCTCCTTTCTTGTGTGCATGAAGACGTCGACGGAGGTACAATGGTACCATGACAGGATATATAGAGAAAAGTAGAGATATAGCATTTAACTAAAATTGAATAAGTTCATATGCATATACGCTAGGTGAGAATGTATTTATATATATTTGCTAAATCGCGAGTTGAGGATAATATAGTGGATAGGGGATTAGTATGAAGAAACTTTTTCTTTTCAATTTCACCTCTGCCCCCCATCTCGACTATATCGACAATGTGTATACGCATTTTTTCATAGGCATTCATGAACCACCAAAAAGACCCCCCCTGTAATCTCGAACGCACCAACATGACTCCCATTTGGTCGTGCGAAAGTCGTCTCCTCAGAATCATTTTTTATTGTCCTGTTTTTTTGCACTTAACTTTTTTTTTCTCTACATTCTTCCCCTCAATATAAAACAGAACAGACATGGGAAAGGAATTTTATATAAATTCTATTAAATAAAAATTTGGTCAAGTAGTACATTTATTTTGTGAGAAAAATATATTCCCAACATAACCTCACTGATGGATGAATTATCTTTGAAATGAACCATCGACATTGGGACATCTGGAGAGGAGAGAGTCCAAAATAAGTTTAAGTTATCGTGATGAGGGCGTCCGGGAAAGGGATCGAAAAATCGTGTCGGCCTCCTGGCAAGTCGCCTATATATATACGTATACATATGCGGTCTTTATAGTTTTCAACACATGAATTTCGATACATATATATCCATATGTTTATTTATATATAATGCACGTAGTGGAGGAGGTAATTGAATCCTTATATTGACGATAACGAGTGCGAACAATAAAAATACTTCCTCTATAGACGGCAATTGAATAGCAGGATGACGCGGAAAACGAGAAGAGATGATGAAAAAAAATAGATGAGCGCATAAGATCAGAACCAGAGAATGAATATCGGTATCTTCAAGTCAAGTATAATGTCCCAATTCCCACCCAAACACCCTTGGCAAGGGGTCTATGCACATCCACCGTCCCTGAATTTATATTTGGTATCTGGCCGCTATGCATGGACACTATATACATATATTTTAACCACATCAGTGGCGTAGAAATACTCCAAATTCTTACTCGTCATTTACTTTTTTAATTCCAATTTTCGTCACATTTTTATGTATATATATATATATAAAATATGCATTGCTTTTTACAAATCTAAGTGATGATCTAATGATGCAATTGTCTGTTTAAAATTTGTATAAAATGCATAAACGTTAAAATATATTCTCTACAAAAAATATGTAATTATTGCAGAATGAAAATTATATTGTTGAATGCGCCCACAATTTATAAACGTATTACATACATATATGATTCGATTCGTGAGTTTTTTCTCTTTTTCTCACTCGTCAATAATTTCATCTATGCAGAGGGCAGTTCGAGATATATTGCTCACGTGTTCTGAATATTCGTTGGATATGTATACATCCTCGGAATGGGACTCACACGCTTTAAAACTCCCACGACGAATGAGACACATAACTGTGCGGGGTGAAGGAAAGGCAAAATATCGCTGGACGTACATAGTACATAGCGCCACGCGATGCGTTGCACACATGTGCCCATTTCGTATATAGTCACCAGACAGATCTTTTTTGTCTTAAAGTAAAAATAATCTTTAAAACCCCGAACAGGATGCGTTGTTGGTGATGGAGATGAGAAGAAGGAGAGAAAAACATGATGAAGAAAGAGGGAGTGTGCGGCCATCGCCGCTGAGAATGGTCCGCATCTATGTTTTTTTCACCCTTTGGACGTTTGTCTCCCTGTAACGGGTGTCCAGAATTAACGCTCCCTAAAGCTGCCAAGTTCTCGCATCGGCACGTGTTTCCGCTTCTCATTTTTTCCTCCCATACTGTACTCTCATTTTACTATATTTATACAATACATATGTATATACAATATGTAGTATACTTAAAATCGCAGCGAAGACTCATCGCGCTCCCAATTGTTAAGACTACATAAATGGAAACGTATTTTAAAGAATCGTCTGTATAACCACATATAATGACGAAATAATTTATTAGTTTATTTGAATCACTTCAATCACTGGATTCTCCGTCATCTCATTTCACTTGTTCCTCAGAATTTTCAATTTTCTACTTGAAATCTCGTGTTAATCAGACGGGACGGATAATACTTTCCTCAAACAAATCACAAAGAATCATATTTCCCCGTCATACATTAACAAAAATTTATTAAAAAATTATATATGAAGATAATGTGAACAATATGTATTGGGTAGTTTTGTGGATAATCGGACACTCTTATGTACAATGTGCGGAAAAAAATGTAATATTGATGTATTAAGATGTTGCAAGTGTCTATATACATTTATGATATCTCAGTAGAACGCGCGGGATGATGTTGAATTTAGTTTAGAAGTAGAAAATCGTGTATATACATTCACGATACTCACTCCCCACCACGATAGCGCGGATCGCGGTTCATCTTCCCCACTCTCCTGTGTAAAATCGTGCGGTCTTCGTGTCCTCCTTCCACCCGCAACCCTACTATACTCTACAATCTCCCCCTCTATTTTCTCCCCCTTCTCAATTCACGTCACGATATTTCTTGCTCACTCGCACTCGCCCATTCTCCATACCCTCTCCTCTACTTGTAAACAGCGACTTTGTCTTTTCCACTCGTTGACACAACGTATATCTCCCGCTTTCTCTTTCTCACTCCATCTCTCTCAGTCTCTCGGCATCAACCATATACTCACACACACATACATATGTATATATATACAGTCATACACTATTGCTGCCTCCCCCTCTCTTACACACGCGATAGTTCAATGTTTGACTGCTCTCTCATATTCTGCATCAACATATCCCTTTTTCTCTCATTGAAGTTACTATCCGTTACTATTCCCTCCTGCTTACTCACACTGAAAATATTTTCTCATGCGCATACCAACTTACCCCCACTCCAAGGGTGAAAACTACCCCAGGACGCGTGGGGTGTCCGGCGTGGCGCCGAGGCACACCGAATACTTCCGAAGTGAAGCGCAGTGCCCGACACCAGCTCCCGAATGCCACGACTAGGCGCACGTCCGGCACAGTCCACTCAGAGATACGACCCATGCCGGACCATCATCGCCGCTGGTCCACGCCGGAGCACCAGCATCCGACGTATCAGGACCACGAGCACCAAAAGACCATCAGAAAAACTAGTGACGGATCTACATTATAACAGAAATACGCGACAATTAAATTTTCCCTTACATTACAATATATCAGTTGCTTTATTACAAACCACATAGTGCGTTATCTTCCAATCGTTTATAAAATTTGCTTTGTTCATCATCACACGGAGAACATATTGTTTTCTCATCAATATTTCTTCATAATTATTTTTTTCCTTGTCAATCAACGATTGCGGAAGAAAATGGGATAAAACCGCGACGCATCCTGTGAAGGGAAAGCGATACATGGATAAAAATATGAAGAATATTAATCCACACAAATAATTATCCAGTGTTATGTGAATCCTTCTTCAGTCAGTTTATATTTACGATTAAATAGTATAGTTGTGTGGATTATTTTACAAATCTGTGTAACATACATTATCTTTATCAATTTTTACTGTTTTCAAAAGTTTGTTATATTTATCTTAATTTTCGTTCTTTTCCTATTCGCGTCATCGGTTTTTTTGGAAGCACATGCGGTTCTACAAGTGATGACAGACACAAAACTCGTTACAAGTGTACTCGCGGGTGACATTATTTGGTTTTTCATTATACCATACAAAATATTGGTGAACGTGAATCTAATTGATTATCCATCACTCGATCCCCTGATGAAGCTGTCAACAGCCCTGTCGAACATTACCCGCGATTATCATACAAATGAGATAGTCACTGTGTGTTTCGCGCACTAATATATATTCAGCTCAAATTATAAGATGATATGTGGAGGAAGAATTGTTCATATACAATACAAAATCATACGGACGGCCTGTAAGAGTGTAACTCACTGTATGACATTTCAAGTATTTTCTGTGCGTCAGTCTGGGGAAAAATAAAAGAAGCGCGAAGAGTTGAATGTCACTTCGCATCGTACGCCGCGTATGACTTTGGAAGAAAATTTTCGTACATACTTTCAATCAAACTACATTTTACCGATTTGAAAGACGAATGTCGATTTTTGAGACTCGAACAAACGAGACGTGTGAGAAAACGAAAAAACGAAAGAAGAGGAAATAATTACACATGGTTAGGCCTCATCAATTGACAACGTAAACAAGTTACAACCAGGAAACGCAAATTTTACGTACCAGTTGCCAACCATAACTATATCGCCGTGACGGGATAGTATACGCGCGATTGTCAGGATTGCGGACGTCATCATGAGGATCAAAATGCCCGCGGTTCGGATCGCGCAAGGTAAACAATTTCAACCAACTCTTTTTTAACTTTTTTTTTCCTTTTATCATTCTCTTACCTAAAATATGATAAGTCATTCGTCAGTATTTTGGAATTTATTGTCACAACAATGTGCAATTCTCAATCACACATTACATTAGCCTAACATTCATCGCGCTCCACCACAGAAAACCTCAATTCATTCACGTACCCCTTTCACATCCACACATGCTTCCATATCACATGATTTTGCTTTTTTTATTTCATCTTTAATGCAGACAATTTCATACAGATGAGAAATAATTTTAAAGGTCTTTCACTAAAACTAGCCGTGAACGACGGACTGTAAAACAAGTAGAAACTGAAGAAGTGCTAGATAAATATATTTTGTGGACGAGTGACCGGGAAACTCAAGATCTTGTCAGTGTTTACATCTGTAGTAACTGCCACAACATTTATACACCGAAAAATATTTCAATTATTTCATTTACAAAAGAGGAATCCTTATCACTATTGTCCAATGACAATTTTTTATGTAGCTGTGATAACATCAAAGAGTACGCTGAAAAAATCATAACACGTGAAAAAACCGTGGAGCGGGATTGTCTTGCCATGCGCGAATTTTCTAAATACTCTCTCACTACTATCGCAATATATAACTATTTTGATTGCTGGTAATACTCTTCCGTTCATTCCCTGCTTTTCCTCTCTCACTTTTTCCCCCCTTCTCACCTCCATGTCTACAATATACACACAACGCTGGTATCTTAATTGCCATTACTGCAATATTCTTTAGTTTGCACAATGACGCTGCGAAGAAAAAATATCACAATCCATAATCGCAACATATATTGTCCCTGCCATCATGAACTTTATTTTTCCATTATGTCCTACTTGAATAATTTGTCGACGCATTTTGTGTCGTATACGATTGATGCATGAACCGAGTGAATGAAAATATATTTTAAATGGCATATTCCTTGTAAATATATATTTTTAATAATTGTGGATATATGCATCTGTACACTGTCATGAATAATATGTGAATGTTACCATACGACCATGAAATATCATAGAGATCAATTAGTCCGATAGACATTGCGTTCAAACGGATGGTCCAAATATGTACGCGAGTGCCGACGTAACTCGATGTGTATGTTATTCTGCAAACAAAAGTGCGTGTAACACACCGCTGTTGGCACGTGTACGGCATATGTCTAGTGTATCCATTGAATATTGTCTTTGAAGCAACCCGGATTGTCAGAATAGCCCTTTCCACACTCATCTCTCGTTCTCCCGTTCTCTTTCTCCCTCTCTATCTCTCTCTCGCTCTCACGTGAACACGAACACATACCCATCCACACAGACAAACTCCAATATACAATATATACGTTGCATGTGTATTCCTACACTCACTTGCCATGAAATACAGAACAAAAAACTACTTTGACTTGATTTCTTAGATTAACCTCTGAATGTCAGGCGCGTGGCGTATATATACCCCTTTTTTGTTTCTCCTCCTCTGTGCTCAGAGGGTTCAACACGTGCCCAGGTAAGACTAACTGCAAAATTCATTCTCACCTTCACCGGTGTGCTCTGCTTTTATTGCAAAAAAATACATATATGATCTTTCGGTTAGTCTTCAGTGTTTTACTACCGCCACTATGTCTAAATGCTACTCAGTTACCCATAACAAAAACTCTCCATTCAGAAATATATACTATCGAATGAATATTGAAATGGGGAATTCAGTTGTGGCAATTTTTTCGGGCATCAAGCTGACGTCACCGCACAATGATTATACTGTGAAGCTACTGTTCGATGATGCGCATTATTATTTACATGCCAAAAGTCATTGGAAAAGGAGAAAAAAGGGTAATGAAATTAAGTTATACACAGATATAATCCCGTCAATTAATTTATAAACATGAATTTTTCCTGTAAACACGATTGATACATTATACATGTGAGAGTAAGCTCTTAAATAATCCCCCAATAATATTCCGGAGATATGTCTTTAAATGGATAGAAATATTGGCCCCCTTTATCCATAATTATATGACAGCAATTGAAAGAATAAATCCGAAATGAAACGAGCTACTTCATTACGGTGGAATTCTTTTCATTTTGTACACTCAATACGATCGTACTGTCACCGTTGTCAGTATATCGCAGCTATATATCGTCTAACCAATCTGGTGGTGGGCAATTTCCCCTTGAAATACGATGTCATCGGGTTTTTTCGTGAATTCAGTCGAAGATGGGTTATTGCTCCGTACACTGTAAGCAGCTCTCCCTCGTATAAAAAAATGGCTCATCTGTATATATTACATACTTGATTGTTGATACTCGAAATATTAATCTAAATTCATGAGAGTGATTCAGAAAATAAATTTTCGGTTAATTATATGCGTACGAACATGAAGGCATATATCGCAGAATGAAAACAAGAGAAAGATAATATAATTCTAAATCAAATCGATAAGAGATATTCTCACTTGTAAATAAAATTCATATATAGGGTATATGTATTTTAGTACAAACATGACAATGAACATATATAAATACGGGAAGAGGACGGAATATTTATGGTGTTTGTGCTCTCGGTTTCCCAGGCCCATTGTCCACCATTGTCCGAGGGACCCTCCTTCCAAGGTGCGAACGCCTTCTGAGTAATAATCTGGTGGCATTATATATGCTTTGTCGACTGTTCACTTGTCCCGCGAGGGTCACACCTCTTCCAAGCATCACTATGGTCTTATGTAACGTGCTATACCTACCTGACCACAGGTCACTGTATACCTACAGTTTATACACAGAGGGCACATAGTGCACAAAATACACCATCAGAATGTAAAGTGTCTCCAAACTCGCCTCACTTCCATAATTGTCTTCATCATCATCATCCCCTCTCATCTTTATATTCTACATTCGTCTCCCATCTATGCATACGACTGAAGATTATTCACGAGAATCCACATATCTATCACTTTTATATTGTCTCATACCTGCTTCTGCCTCTCTGACACTTTTCCACCATCATAACAGGTATATACCTCATATTGTTGTACCCCATACATAAAATTGAATGGAAAAAATAGATCAGGCACTCTCTCGATGAAACTAAACGTATTTATCATTCCATAAAGATCATAAAAAAAAGTTGTGTTTCATTCACAATGCTATCTAAATACATAATAATGAGTATGAATTACTGTTGAAGACGAATACAAGTTCAGGGAGGTACGGCAGTAATAACAAGTGATATTTTCAAATATTCCTCCCACTTTCGCGCTCTCTTGTCATAACGCTCTCGCTCTTTCTCTCACTCTATTTCCATCACTCTTTACACTACTATACCCTCTCCACTCATCCTGTATCGGGCTTTCTTGTCTCATAGATATATATATTCATACATTCAACATGAGCATGTACACGCATTGCGGCTTATACACGCGGTCGCTCATCTGCTGTGAAAGAGGTCGATCGTAAAGATCTCGCGAGCCCATGGAAAATCTCTCCATAAGTAAGCTGGGCACTTCACCGATGGGAATAATGTGCTCCCACACTGTATAGATACATAGACACCGGAAGCTCGTTATTTTAAAAACCTCGGTGTATGTGATGCGACGGCCTTGAAGTGAGGGGGAAAAACGGTCACGCTATCTCATGCATAAATTGTAAACAATAAAATATATACTATATGTCTTATTCTTTAATCATATTCCGAACACCGTTACTTCGATCCAAATTCACAAATATCCCAATTTGTCACATCATTCATTTTACACATACTACAATTATTAGCGAATAAATGATTGTATTTATCACTCCAGTGTTGCCAGATGATCATAAATGTCAGCCATTGCAACAATCTCATTCGTTCAATATAATTCAATAACGCTACGGGAGAGTTTTTTCCATTACAATAACGATATGTTACTATTGTAAAATCAGACCAATCGCAATTGCGGTGTTCTCTATGAGAGGGGGCACTTCACCATATGTAGATCTGAGCACCGGGACGAAGCAAACTCGTGAAAGAAATCTTATTGGAACAGTCATAAGATATTGGTTACTTTTCTCTTTGGGAGCGAAGAAACAGATTTGCTGCAATCACCTTTCGAAGTTCAGGCCACAATCGGAAACTCCTGGACATATAATAAATATCGGTATCTTTTCCTAGAAATATGAGGAAACTAACAGATTTCCATACTCACAAACGAATACTCTTTCATCTTCATATAGTAGGAAATTGGTGAAGGGTTCATTAATGAGTAATGGAATGCGATTGACCGAAACTTGTCAACATAATGTAATGACATTTGAGTAAACCAAATTAACTGTCTCCAATCTATATATATATATATATATATATATATATTCAGTGTACCTCATTTTGTATTAGTAGTGTATTAGATTTGACTGTTTAAGTGCTTCCCACTCATTCCCATATAGTTTTTTCAATGCTACAACTACTTTTGTTCACACCGAGCCTATATATATTGAATAGTAAAACACGCGCATGCATGACAGTTGAGGGTTCATCAAAAGTTTACTCGTCGAGTATTTTGCGGTTGCATGGGCATTGCGCCCAAATTGCGGGCGGCCCCAAGAATGTTTTGAATAATGTAACGAGCACTGGGATAGAAGTTTCTAATTAAGCTACATGTTGGTGATGTTTCACTATACTGGACAACACAATATCTCGGGATTATGCGATTCAGTGCGTTCAACATCGTCTCATTGTAAAAACAACCTTTTATTTTCACATCTCACTATTGTTATCACCTCCACAGTTAGAGCCATCGACCATATAATAAAAGTTTTAAAAACAGAAGGACAATTATTATCATCATTATTATTATTGCCATTGTTGTTGTTGTTGTTGTTGTTGTTGTTGTTGTTGTTACAACGTGATAACGAGAATAATATTAATTTCGAGCATATACGCCAATTGTTACGGTTCGAAAGGAAATATAGAATGTGTGGGAACTATTATTCGGAGGAGCATATGAATGAAGCAAAAGCACCTGGTGAATATCACCTGGTGAACCATGAGTGTATACCCACATGATTTATTTTGATCGAAAATCACGAAAGGGGTTTTTCACAAGAGAATAGTGAGACTGCGTACGGCGTCTTGAAAAGATTCCAAGGGGACACAGGTCATCTCTAGGACCTGTTTTGCTGCGTGCGCACTCAATGGACAATGTCCTGCACATCGCTGTCACAAAAGAATTGCTCATGGCTAGATCCTCCCACGATACGCATATAAAGTGTGGGCGTCCATTCAAACTCCGTGAGAACCACATTTCATATTTTTCATAATCCGAATATATAGGAGAATTAGTAGCACTCTTGGTGCTATTCCACCTTCATATCAATCGTTGATCTTTCATTTTCATCCTTCTATATTGACTTCAATAAGTTTTTCAAGAATGGGAGAATTCTATTTGATCTGTACTTTAATATTATTTTAACTGGATTTACTCATCGCGAAATAGGGAAAATTCTATTTATATCTGTTGATTCATATTATTGTGAATAGAACGTTGAGAAATATTATTAATAGATGAACCTTGGCAGTAAAAAATGATGAGTGTGAATGTTGGAGACGAAATAACCCGAGAAAAAAAAAATTTGACCCAAGTTACCCCAAAAAATACAGGTACAAACGTATGTGTATACGGGGTATGTACTACGTATCTGTACATGTTCTTTTTTATACTCTCACTCCGATCCAGCCAACGTGTGCTTCAATTTTTTTTTGTTCTCTTTTTTGAGCACGTCACACGCGGAGCTTGGGAAAAACGGCTGGGTAGCCATCGCACTTCTTTTGTTCGTTGTACACGTTTTCGCGGGATGAAAGAAGAAGAAGACCGCCCCGATATCGCATAGCATATAGAGGATGGAGGATACTACTGGAGACGACGGCACGAGGGAGACAATTTGAGAAGAAGGGGAATAACGACGTTTATTGTAGAAAAAAATACTCACCCCTGAAAAAAAAAGTCCACGACGAGAGGGTTGGAGAGACGTGAAAGTAAGACAACAAGGTAGAAAAAAAAATATGAAAGGGAGAAGGACAACTCGGTTGAGAAAAAATTCATCCCCTACTACTACTACTACTGCTACTACTACTACTATTACTACTACCACTACTACTACTACTATTGCTATTTCTACTACTGAACAGTGGATCGAGGGCTCGGGTTAACGGTGTTCACGCGCGCATGCTCACTAGGACTTACTCATACACATGTGAAGCAAGGGTCCTCCATTCTATTCATCTAATATTGTGAACGGGGCCTCTGACCCAACCCCCCTCTTCGGTGTCTGTACCAGTCAACATCCGAACATGGACCGAGACGCACTCGAGTCCCAAAACCATCGGCGAATTTTCGATTAACTATACAATATGATTATTGTTTCTTGTGGTCCTCCCGTTTAATTTATTATCGAGTAGTTATCAGTCAATGAGGAGTGCGCAATCGATACCGTGTTAGTTGTGTTATTCAAATGGCATCCATCATCATAGAGAAAAAATCCCAACAAAACTATGGTTTGTAACAATTATTTAGTTCCTACATTGAATATATGTATGTATATGGATATATGTATGTATGGGTATTTGACTTCATGAAAAAAAAAGTTGCCAACATATATGTAAATATAAATACATCGATTTATGCGACGACATTGACCGATTGGATTTCCCTCCAACCGCTGATGCAATTGTTGATCGCACAAATGCGCGTATACTCGGACAAATAAATATGGATGTTTGTATTTATATATATGCTCTTTACACACGTTTTGAGTATGTCAAAGACGTTTGGGACGAGGGTACGGAGGGGATGCCTTATAGGAAATTGGTGCGACCTATAGTACTAATGGATAATGGAATTATTGGTTTTGGTTGAGACAAGCCTCGGGGATGATCGTAATTCAATTGACTCAATGTGTCCTCTGGACGCTTTGACAGGGTGGGCGAACGTTCTAACAAGGACGATGCCTCCGGACATATCTCAGATGCTGGATCCTTACCCACTTTCGTTTATAAATATATATATGTTATTTTATGGACTTGATCTCCTCATAGTTATCGGCATCACTCTATTTGTACCATCTCTAATATTCGCAAGATAAACTGCCGAAATATTTGTCATATTTTCCGGTTTCGACGTAATAAAAGTATAAATTGAAGATTGTTCGCAGGGAACATTTTGCTTGACAAATAAGTGACTGAAATATAAACACAAATATGAACCGGAATATCGCTATACAGCTATTGTGGCATTACGGATGTATGGACCAATTTATAAGCAATCCAACTTATATTCGAGAGGCAATATTGTATTTTACGCTCAAGTCTGCAGCAACGACCAGACACTAGTCGCGTCCAACCACGATCAGCTTCCCGTCGCTTTCAGTTTTTTTTTCCTTCTTTTTGTCATATATACTCTCAATAATGTTCCATCGTAGCCTCACAAATTTACCCCGATGATAGCATACGTGGGGCCGTCTGCTACTCCAACCGTCGCACCGGACCACTTTTCTATCCATTCTTATTTTTACTCTCCCATCATTCGACACATTAATTCCCAGTACATCTTTATTGCACGAAGTATTTTTTGGTTAACACTCTCCTCCGGCGTCAGTGTCATTGAATTGAGTAGCACAACTCCTCATGACTTATTCATGTCTTCTTTCACTCTCATTTTCATCATATATATATATATATACTTGATATAACTTTTTTGTATAAAATTTCGATTAGCACGTTGTTTGTTTTTAAGAAAAAATAGCTAATCATCATTTTCGCAAACATATTTCAGTATATATTTAATTAGATCAACCTAATGATTTTTTTTTTCATGTATAAATTTATTATCTAATAGAAAAGTTTGTTTGTGTGCATGATGTATGTACATCAGATACATCGTCACCATTACCAGAGTACGGAACTTACCGATGTGTGTCGCTTGAGCGCACTATGGCTCCACTATGGTGTTTGCTCCATACGCCATGTAACCGTGTATGTGTGTCTTGAGCCAACATCTGCCCCCGAAAAAACAAAAGACTATTGTACTTAACGACCGGTCGCGCGTCTCTCATTTCTATCCCAGCGGTTTTGAATTGTAGGCGAATAACGGGCCGCCACTGAGTGCGTGCACTTTTTTTTCTACACTATATATGTATACAAACTTTTTCCGTCCTCCAATATCTCACTTTTTCCTCGCCCAATGTATCATCCTACTTTGTTCATTATACAGCATGAGCTCTTATTTAGTGCGTTCACTCGGATATATATGAAAACGAAAAATTGTTTTTCACTTTAAAACCAATGGAGGAAATGACTATCTAAAAATTGTCACCACCGTTCACTATACCATGCTAAGTAATTGTCTCACTTCAGAATATCATTCTTAGTTATTGTGATTCTCTCGAATGGATACAGTAGTTATATACTTGACCGCCTGGACATCAATATATATGTATATATATATATTACTTATCCCAATTTGTAACTTAATGGCCACTCATTTTTGCACAGCCACATTAAATATAGCAGGTTCTAATGGGCTATACAAGATGCATACGCCCCTCCCGTAGAGAGATCCTAAAAGTGAATTGTTGCGTCTGTGGGTGATCTCAGAACCACTTTTGCCTTACATTTGTAGTTGATTTTTATCAGTTAGTTTGTTTTATGTGATGTGGGGCCTATTCAATTACACTCAATCGATATGAATGTATGGGCAGATCGTGTATAATTCACGTATAAATAGTGGATTTTATAAGAATATATTTTCAGCGGAGCCGTCACAAGGAGTAATAGCTCCTGACACTGTGCAATGCGGTGGATGCCGCGTCTCGTATCCGCTTGCTGATATAGTCCGTTTTATCGAGCACAAAGTCCACCACTGCCGAAGCAATCTTCAAAGCTGCCATAGTCCGCCACCAGCGGCCGCTCATGAAGATTCGGATCCAGAAGACGCATTAGCTCTTAAATCTACTGACCAAGAGAAAATCAACTCAGTGCCAAGTATATCGGCGCCAATAAATAAACGTACTAGCAGAGTCGAGAGTCCACCTACGCCGCAAGGCAACGCGCCAGACAGTGGTAGTCCAATTGAGCTTAGAGCGAGTGCGAGTTCAACTCCCAAGAGACGCACCGAGAGCAATCACGAAGAGAAAGAAGAGCTACCAAAGAAACCCAAGACCGAATCCGTCGATGCTGATACCAACACCGTCAATTCCGGTGAGAATCGAGTTTTCTTTCTATATATAATATTTTCACCATAAATCCTGTACCATATATAGTAAAAGTTAACCCCCATTCATTACTGAATGGAACATCTTTCAGACATTCAAAATTTTCGGGAAATCATTGAATCTCGAACCGTACGGCATTTTTCACATTCTCTGGACATTTGAAATTAATCAGAGTCACAAAAATGCGCCACGATACTGCGTCACGGCATCACATCCAATTTATAGCAGAGAATTTATTCGAAGCGCCGAAGTGCGCACAGGTTGCCAAAATGAATATTTCTAAAATTGAAATTATACAATAAGTTCGGTTCGAAAGAAACTCAACGTATAACTTCAATATCAACTCAAAATCTACGTACTAAAAAATCAAATTCGCAAATTGTATCAATGAGTATATATATGCATATAAATATATATACATATATATATATTTCTCTTTGAATTTTGGCCTTTAAGTTTTGTTGTGTAGACGCTCATATACACACACATCTAGTCTAGTAACATGTCTTCACCATTTCACCCCTTTAGCTACCTCCCCACATCTCTTACATGTGTGCATATATAGCTAAACTCGATGCGAAGCTGGATTCAACCCTTTCCAAACAGAGAGTCTATGCTGTCATCATTCCTGTCCTTATGGGTCTGTCCACGCGAGACTAACACCCCATTCTAATTCCCGGATGTTTTTGTCCCATTTTTTATACTCACCGATTTACTGTAGAGTGTTTTAGAGTCCAATTAGAATCATCCTATTGTCCGGACACGTGGTGTACACGAGCCGCATTTCTACCATATATTTTATTATATTTTCGATATGTTACACAAATATCCCTTACAATGACATATTTGAATTGTTTAATAGAATGAAATATTTTTTTATAGAAAACATCAAATTCATCAGTGTAGAGAATATATCGTATTGCTTTCGTCTGAATATACCCATGAAAAACATAATAATATGCAGAATGAATTGTCTACATGTGCGTCACAAAATCTAAGTGCCCACCGAAGATGCGAAACTCGAAATCGGCGTATCTGTCGCATTTGTTCGGAATATCAATTCACTGGCCGGAATTTAGCATGTGAATCACGAGTGAAATATATATATACGAGCATACGATTTTTTCACAATGCACCGAGTTTTCCGGGCGATCTATCACCACCGAGTTTTTACACCACAATATTCGAGTGATGTTCTTGAATTTCCGTATAGCTCGAGGGGCTACTGGAAATTGGCTATGAATTGCATTCTTCTCCGGACGTTGTCACACCATATGTCCGCTTTTGTCACTCTCACTACATATTCCTTTTTGACAATATCGACACACGAACTTTTAACCCGTTAATTTTTTTTTCTGCCTCGTTATGTATCTTTGCTGGGAAATTTGTTAGAACTAGACAGTGAAGCAATTCACATCGATAAGCTAATTTCAGAGCGATGGCACAAAAGTATATAACTATCGTTTTCAACTATTCATACAACATAGACTCCATCCGATCTACATATATATTGCAATTACTACACTTGTAGAGGTAATCAAACAGCGATAGTCACTTGCCTCAAATATTTCCCCAGTATAATTGAATAAATCCGAGAAAAAAAAAAATTCAGAAATATCACATTTGCGGCGATATTTTTCATTCTCTATTTGGTGCTGTGTTGATTCCATTTCTTTTCGACATAACACACCATCGTCTTAAGAGACATAATGTTTTATTCGAGTTCGTGCATCATGGACGTTGCGGTTGACAAGGTGGCTGTTTCGAGTGCTTCACTTGCGCTGCCACGACTATAACCACAAGGAGAGACCACCTCATGGCAACAATGTACATAAAACGCATCAAAAGCGTAACTAATATTCACGAAGTAACTGCAAAAATGACGATGACGACGACGACGACGACGACGATGACGACGACGACGATTCTATTCACAACAAGGAGAGAATTATTTTTTCTCCAATTGTTTCATGTATACCGATGTATAATATTTCATTTTTCAAACTGATGTGTCGAAAAATTAAAGAAAGGTAACAATCTATAATGAGTAATATACATATATACCAATTAGACTGCATGGTATGCTGAGCACCTCAAATTCTATTTATCCCCTTCTCTGTCTGCACCCTTTTCCAATCGAGAACAAAGTGCATACGCAGCATACGTTGACCAATCGATAGTTTAATATATTGCTACACATCACCATGTGGGGGTTTGAAAGGCCTTTTACCTATCGGTCGAAATCACCCAACGATAAAGCCATCGTTTGCATCATTCTTTTCTCTCTTCCACCCCAACCCACCCTCCCTTATCCTCATGTTATTATATTATAAACAATTTAATTTCACATACCCTTTGTTTTTCGTGCATCGTTGCAGCTGTGCTCAAAATATAACGAAAAAATGAAAATGTAGGGATGAATAGAACAAAGATAAAACATGATGAAGAATGTAGAGTGTAGAAAAAAATAGTGTCTATTATCAGCGAAATGCATATGTAGTGAAGGGGGGTTGGGAAAAGGATGTAGTATTCTCAAGGATGACCAAACTACGGCTTCGTGGTTAAACAATGGCTTTACAAGCGATTAACCCGTAAACGTCTCCCGGGCCAATTTGTCGAGCAATTTATAGGGACAATTGCCCAGCCACCGTTGTCACGTTCACATGACATGTCAAATAAGAGAAATCTGCGGGACTCACTCATACTTTTTCTCTAATAATTATGAATATATATATACATACACCGTGCCTATATATAATAGTCATGATCAAAACTATATATTCATATGCATCATTGCATCCCAAGGGACTTGGTCTTCACAATTTTATATTTTCATCACAGAATATCTTCATTTATCGCTATATATTGTGGAAAGTGACGCGGTCGAGGGCGGTTTGAATAAAGCTTCGAAGAAAGGATCTTTATTCGAATAATCCTAAAGGATGGCCACATGTGACATTTGCATATGAAAAGCTCATGATTCGATACACACCTTTTCTGTTTAGATTATTATGACGCTTGCTGATCTTCTTAGCTATCGAATCACGCAACACATATACGTTTTGTCTATCTGTGTGAGGGTGATTACAAGTCATTCGATCAATATAGAAATAGAAAATGTTATAATAGAAATTTATGAACTTAATTATCAACAAATTCAATTATGTTGAAGCGACTTTTAGCGTTACAGTTACTTCAAACATCATTCAGAGTGCTTCACGTATATTTTATGCATATTAAATATGCAATATATACTCCGGAGTTTGTTGAAAGTGATTTCAATGCTTTGGATTGGAAATAATACACTCCGTAACGCACTCAGATTTTCAGTGTATGTTGTAGAAAATAATACACCGCTTCATAGCATTTTTCCATGATTCGAAAAATAATCCCACCTTTCTGTATCATATGTGAACGTATACACATTGCTGCAACTAGAAAATTTTAATGATATGTCGATAAAGATAATAATATTGAGATGAGATGTTGAAGAAGGACATTGTCACCTCTTATAGAATGAAAAAAAGAAAAATGAATAAATAATCTGTGGAATTGTTGAACGCATGATCTCCAAACACTCTCACCATGTGGATTTGGCACCCCCGAGGGATAGGATAGCCACAGTATAACGCATTTGTGGTTAATGCTCAACGTTGGGGTGTGAAAAATTGCCGAAAATCTGATATTCTTGGATTAAAAAACATTGAAATTCAAAACTCGTCGTATCGCAGCCGTCTCAGTTATGACTATCCCCTATAGTAGCCACAGCGCGGAACGAAAAGTCGTTAAGGGTCAGTTTCAAGGCCGCCATCCATACCACCCTCTTCGGAATTTTTCTATCCGTATACTGGCATCATCATTGATATTATTTTTGGGCTCACCCCATCCGTCTTGTTATCTCCTACATGTGCCGTCTGTTAAAATGTGTAATACGTGCGAGGCTGCAATTTAATAAAAAAAACGCTGGCTGAAAAATTGTGAATTCAATCAGCGGCTTATTGAACGACAATCCCAAGATAAGAATTGAATGGATACTGTTGTGGAAATATGCGATCCATAAAATAGTTATACTATTGTGATATTGCATTAGAGATGAATTGATAACTGCAATTGAAATAATCAGTAATGACACATAATTCCAAATTCATATATAATGATAGTTTGTAAATTCTTTGTTGCAGAACCACGATGTATGGTATGTTCTCAATGCTCGCGCCGTTTAACCTCAGCGTGGGAATTGATACAACACGCGCAGAATGTTCATGGCACAAGATTATACGGTTCTTCGAACTCAGTGGCAAACTCGTTGTCTAATACCCCGGCGCCGAGTCCACCTACGCCAACACCTAGTATTTCTCATCACCAAAGTCCATCCAACCACTTAAACATCAGCAGTAAGTCGACAGGGAGTTCATCCACTGCCAATTCCTCCGCGGGAACGAATTCCAGTGGCAATAGTAGTCGTCAACAACTCCAATCCTCAGCTCCTCTCATTGCTGACCCACTTCACAGCTTTCTCAGGCTACCACAACACTTGGAAAGAAGTTTTCCCCCTATGTTTAGGCCAGATTTTTTGGCTCTTAACCCCCTTGCGGGTTATCGTGGGCTGCAAGATCTTCAGACAGCTACAAGAAATCTTCAGAATCTCGGAGATCCATTAAGAGGTATGGATGGACTAAATCTCGGAGATTCATTAGTGAGAAGTTCATTGGATTCACTCAATAATGCGAGAAGCCTCGCTAATCTAACAGAATTATCTCATGGCCGAAGTTTAGCCAGTCAGGGACATCAACCTCAATTGGAAGCAAACCTGGATTTTTATTCGGCGCGCCTAAGGAGCCTCGCTAACCCGTCCTTAGGCGCGGCTCCACCGAATCCACCCACCAATCCCACACCAATTCTCTCTGTAGTAACAGCTGTTCAACCACAACAACAACAACAACAACAACAACAACAACAGCAACAACAACAACAACAACAACAGCAGCAACAATCACATCAACAACAACAGCAGCAACAGCAGCAGCACCAGCAGCAACAACAACAGAAACAACAACAGCAGCATCAGCACCAGGTCAAACATCTTGCTGACCAACGGTCAAGCCCAGCATCGGTAAATCCACCGATCATCACAGTCCACAGTCTCGCACAAAAAGAAAATTCACCGCCATGCCATACTCAAAGTCCAACTGGACATAATAATAATAATTCAACGGACAGTGGTAAAGCCAGTCCACCAGTTGTATCAACTCCTATAATTGGTGATTCAACTGAAACTGTTTACAATTGTGAGATTTGCGAAAAAAAATTCCGATTCAAAAAAAACTTCATCATCCATCGGAGAGCCCATCAAGAAACAGAAAGACTAATCCAAGATTCAACGACAGAGGGTATCGGCATTGCTCGCTGTGAGATGTGTGAACTCGAGCTCACCAATTACTCCGAACTGCGAAAACATATGAGGAAGGAGCATCAAGAGTCAATTAATGCTGCGAGTCCTCAAGGAAGTGTAGAGACAGTACCTGACGATGGATCGAGTTGCGATGAAAATATGGAATTGGATGATGTAAATGATAATGAACAGAGAGACAATGAAAATACGGAAGAAAATACCCCAGAAGACTTGAGCACAACACAGAGTCAAATTAACGATGAGAGTAGTAGTCGAATTGAGCCAAAGCCGAGTCTCGTCGGCGATCTCATGGAAAAATTTGGTTTGAACAATATTGCTCAGTATTCGGAGGCATATAGACAAGCACTGCAAGAAAATCATCGGGGTGGTTTTCTCAAGACTGAACATACTGTTAATCTCACCAACTCATTAAACAATAATAAAGAGAAGGAAAGTGCTCTTTCGCCAAGTAATTTCAATTCATCAACAACCGCAAATATATTTTCTGGTCAAGGTTTTGCACGAAACACCACTTCTGATTTTGGTGGGCTATGGTTACCTAGTCCACATTACCTCGAAAATAGTGAATTTCGTAAAGTATCTAAAGCCACAACATCGAGCCTTGCGCTTCAGGGTCTTCCAAGTCCACTTTTGAAGAAAGAACGAAGTGGTAGAAATGATACATGCGAGTATTGTGGTAAAGTTTTCAAAAATTGCTCAAATTTGACTGTCCATAGGCGATCACATACTGGTGAAAAACCATACAAGTGTGAATTATGCTCATATGCGTGTGCTCAAAGCTCCAAACTCACGAGACATATGAAAACTCACGGTAGACACGGAAAAGACACGTATAAGTGTCGTTTTTGTGAAATGCCATTTTCAGTACCCAGCACCTTGGAGAAACATATGCGAAAGTGTGTTGTAGTGGTTCAGCAGGGTCCCAAACTATCATTACCTTATCCTGGAAGCCAAGATGAAGATTCGTCGCTTAGCACCAAGGACACTTGATCGTGGAACGGCAGCCTACCGCCACCCATTCCGCCATTGTGGCCGCACAGGCCGCCTTACCAAGTTTATTGAGTGTACCACGAGAATGCACGTCGTCAAATAAAAGTGAACGAATAACGTAGCACAAATTGACACAGCATCGGCTCACGGGTAGAGCGAAATTCGGGGTGATACTCGCAATATTTCGCTCAACCACAAACATTTTATAGTACGGAGCCTTTTTTTATTTATAGCGACACTTTTCGCAAGGGTCATTGAGTGCTCCGATGACATCCATCATTTTCCTCAATTAGTCAAAATATTTCATCTACACCATATTCACGTGTGGTGTGCGAATATTCCAAACAAAAATGAATAAATAAATAAATGAATAGATAAATGAATGAATGGATAAGTGAGGAAAGAGCACTATACTTGAAATTACCAAGACGGAAATCACTTGTCTGAGAATGTTCGCGCGAGGAATAGTTACCACTGACGAATAAAACGTCAGCTATTGAAAATACTTTATCGATATGAATAACTATAAATATCTTAGACAAAACGTATACATGTGAATATAAATATTGAATATAAATAAAACAAAAGTTCTATATAAATATATAAATACAGATATAAATATATACATATATGAGACGTAAGTGAAGAATATCCGGAAAAGTAAAGTTTATCACCGCTTTGCCGATAATTTATTTAAATTCATACACGCACATACTCACGCTAATGTGACACTTACACTACCGAGACACAATACCAAAGTTCAAACATACTGGCAACAGAGAAAAAAATGAAATATCCGTCTTTGTTTGTTCTTGCATTTTATTCGCCACATTGAGTATTGGAAACAATGAGTAAGATAGCTTCAGGCTCAACACTCATATACATTGTAACATAATATTTATTATTGACATTACGTCACGATTATTGTATTTCGATTTGTGGCGTATCGGTCATTGTCAGCTGTTATGATTTATGTTATTATTATGTCGCGCCGGAACGTAAGTGTTGGAAAATTGAAAATTAATTGTGCGCCCGAGCGCGAACATTCATTCGATGTCGATATATATTGGATGAGCATGTCAAGAAAAAGGAATGGTTATTTATTATGAAATGTTGAGAAGATGCCAAAGTTGACTAGGTTTATCGTGTGTGATGCATTGTGAGTAGCACCAAGTGACTGCGAACTAATGGTCCCAGGCATTTTTGAGCAATAATTTAAGTCAATCGGAGTCGACGCACGTGGAAATGAAAATGGCTCGACTACATTGAAATTCATTGTCTCACCGTCACTTTGCACTATCTAGATTACAGTACAATTGTAAATGTCGTTTTTGGAATAATCATATATAAGTTTTGTGTTTATTTTATTATTATTATTACTATTATTTATTATTATTATTATTATTATTATTCATTATTATTCATTATTAATTATTATTAATGATTAGTTATTATTATTATTATTATTATTATTATTATTATTATTATTATTAATTATAATATTATTATATCGTTATAGCTTATTTATATGAGCTAAGTTCGTTGATTGTATTTGGTGTACGGCAATACATTATGCTTTGCTGTACGAATCAATGATATATTTATATATCGCGTATATCCATTCTGTAAGTTTAATTTTGTTTTTGTTTACATTTTCCTGTTTTTGTTTTTTTCTTGCCGAAGACTGAGATACTTTGAAATAACTCTTTTTCTCTCTATGCCTGTACAGCTGACAGGAGAACTTGCGTTGTATTTTTTTCCTCGTTGTAGACGTGTTAGATGAAAACTGTTCCTAAAAAATTGTAGGCAATAAGTCGATAATTAGCTCGGATATAAGTCTGATCCTGAAAAAACATGTACGAGATAATTTGAGGATGCCGTGTACATGAGAGGATTAGCGAAACGCAAAGAAATCCAAAACAATCACTCATATCAGATAGTTTTTTGATGTTAGCTACGTACGAAGGACTTGGATTACAAACACACACATACACAAAAATACGCGATGTCGTTATGTAGTTGAGAAACTGATCATTTCTCCAATTATTCTACTGTCTTGATAGCACCAGACCCTGTCTATGAAATTCCCATAACGTATTGTACATATATAATGATAGTGTCCCTATAGAACATAGGTCAAGTCCGAGATGCGTATATTATAAATGAACACTGAAGTAAAATAATAAAAAAATGAAAAAATGGAAGATAAAAAGGGAAAACATGGCCAGTGAAGAGAGAGGTGAATATTCCATTAAGATACGGTGACTAACCAACAAATTTGGCACTGATCCATTTTTTTATAATTTGTGAATGAACAATGTGAGAAAGATTATGGCGAGCGTGGCCAACAGTTTTAGTTTGTATATTCGAAAAATAAACGTACGGTGTAATATCACACATCATAATTTACGTATGTTATTATTTTCTATTGAAGTGTATATATATATATATATATCACTATTATTCCATAGTGTTGTATGAACTTATGACCTATCATCAGCGACACATTTTTAAACAAGAGAACAAAAAGGATTGCCTTACCTCTCATCCCGGTCATAAATTAAAAATTATTGCATATCTTTATGTGGGTGAGAAATACAACGACAGTGCCTGACATTCCATCGATGTCGATTTACTGCAAATCTCATCTATCTCATACCGGTTGTACATATGTCACCCCTCTTAACAACACATCGGAATTGAAAGAATTCAATAACATCCACTGTTCAGTGTACATGTCAATTTGTATATATGATGATTACGTGATATAGATATGCACGTAATTTAACGTTTATGCATTTAAGTGAATGTATGATGTCGCTTTTTAGTTTCAAACCGGTATTTACACAGGGTAATAGAAGAAATAAACAGCATACATCCTGAAAATGGACGAAAATAACTAGCATTGATATTCCTTGTACGATAGCGACTCTAATGATTAATATGAAATGATATTAATACAGAAACATTCGGTGAAAAATAAAATTCCATTAACTTATAATAATGAATGGATGAAGAATGCGAAGATATTTATAATTCCAGGATATACTTAATGTCGCAAAATGTTTACAGGTAAATTTCAAACATCTAGATTTAATTTTTATTTATAATTGGGTGTCCTGCGCGTTTCGAGTCTACTATCACCAATCATATAATGTGTAGATTATATAACATGCAGAAGGAAATTGAATTATCATCGAATCTAGTCCTTGAAACTCGAATATTCATTGATCACGAATATGTCCGATTGGTTGAACTATATTCGGTGCACTTTCAATTATAATATAGCTCATGCGGTGTATGTCTTGTGCGATTCTAATAAACAAACGAAAATTATTTATAATAAAATTTCACGACTCTCCTTGCTTTCATATCCCAATTCCATGTTTCTGTATTCAATTTTTGAATTGACTAAGGGCTCCCTATACGGCAAATTGCTCAAGCTCGTACTGCTGTGCCCCTACATCGGCCGAGGGGCACTCCAACAAATTCGGGTTCCACACTAAAAAAGGGCACGTTCAATTTTCGGCTACCCCCTTCCTGTTTGTTCACCCCTAATATGAATGCAATCTCAGCCACTATACTGCCGTCTGACCTGACAAGAAGTAACCAAATTTTATTCCCTCATGCTAATACTGTTTATTTTTCTTGGAATGCGGCATTTCAAAATATGTACACTATGTCCTAAAGAATATGTCACAGCGATTCGTTAAAAAAAGTAGTACATGGGTGCAGATTGTGCAGTCATAATATGCCCGACTCTCATTTCAAGTTACTTGAATTCTTGTTCGCATGCGATTCAACTAAAAACTTTCAATGTTCAACCTTTTTTTTGCAGCCAATGGTACGAGGTACTACGAATCAGAAGGCATCACATATATACATATATATATTTATATACACGAAAAAAAAAAAAAAAAGGACAGAGGAAATAATGATTAATCCTATTGCTTCCTCGTTTATTGTAGACAAAACAATAATATGAAGATAGCACGCGGTAATTAATCTATGAAGGCATGTGATATTTACCCGAGTTGTGCACCTAAACTCCAACACAGAATAATACGAAAATTTTTCGGTTGCGGCCATTGTTTTCCTTGCACATTCATCCGTCAAATGCCATTCAGCACACTTATGTCGTGTACTGCATAATAATGGATCATACACATATACATAAACCGCTGAAACGACATAAGCGTCACCGAAACAACGCTAATATACCAACTATATCATACAAATCAGGATTCCCAGAAACTTATCTCCGTTGCAAATATATCAATGGCATGATTATATTCCACCATTAACTAATCAAATATTTATAAAAAAGACATTGTCGGTCATGACGTGGAAAGAGAGAGAGAGAGAGAAAGAGGGAAAGAAAAAGAGTTACAGTACCATGAGTTATTAGATATTAATTGTAATTAATTCGCGACAATACGTCATGTGGTGTACCAGTTGTGCCATTACCTTTCCAAAATTAATTTGAACGCGTGTTAGCAGTAGTGACATCACAACAATAGCGGACACTAATCTGCACGTCAAGAACAGGGATATAACTCGAGCCAAGCCACTGTTTGTGCCTGGTCTGTCGGAGCTTTGTGAACAGATATATGTCAAACAATACTCCATTTCAATTTTCATCATAAATATTATCTGTTATATGCAACAATAGAAAGTAGAATTGAGAAAACGATGCTATATTAACATCGTTTATACAGCGATTCGGAATATCACAGGATGAATGGATAAGGCTTCGAAATTTTGGGAGATGTTTATAAGAATGATGACAACATGGTCTAAAACACTGGGTGCGCATCGGTAGCTGACTGTCCTCGCAAACCCATATAAGAGCATACTAATTATTTTACTGCAATTTATTGTAAATATTTGTGTACCCGTACAATCGAAATAATTGATGCAGAATGCATATATATATACGATATGAGGTAATTATGTTGAATAAAATACGTAGGTATAGTGTATGATCGCATATATATATATATATATATATATATATATGTTTACAGAAACTCGTGCACCCCCGAAGGGTCAGCATTCGTCGCATGGAAGGGTTTGATGAACCAATCGTAGGCGCTCGATGTCCACCCTATCTCGCTGACCAATCCAGACTCACGTCGATTTACCTTCTCATTCATACGTGGATATTCGTTAACATCCTGGACATCACATATATTCTGATATGTACGTATACACCCATATATTCTTCCATACATTTATTTATATATATATATCCTTGCTACTCAAGCCATCATAAAAGTGAAATGTTTGTTCATAATTATATTTTTTCATCTCTCACACACACATGAGGTGATACACCTACACTTCAACGCATCATTCGTTCTTAGCGACTCTTTTACTTTATGATCTAATTTTATATGCATGAGCGCGCTAAACGTTGAAATTGCAAACACGCATACTCAATAAGTTCAATAAGAATCCAGATTATTCACGTTTTATCTGTATAAATAATACATACCGACGATATTTTCATGGAGAAGTGTACGTATAATTCGATATAATAATATAGCCGAAGTTCGATAAGTTCGTCCATATAAAGCAAAAATGAATGCAATAGAAATGGGAAAAGAGTTGAACCGTAGGTACAAGCGTTGGTTGTCGAAGCCCAGGGAAAGGAGTAAAGGGTAGATCATGGTGGCAAGTTGAAAGCATCTCATATAGTACTCACGTTATACTGTATACATATGTATGACGGATACCCATACATGCGATATACAGATGTTGAGGGTGAGTGAGTGAAACGGGTGTAACTGGCGCGTGAACAAGAGGATAAGGAGGAAGTAGTGTATAGGAAGTGTAGGAAGTGTAAGTGCTGAAGACATGTACCGCGGATAGAGCATGGCAATAGTCGTATACGGTTTATACATTTTAGTACACAAATGTATGTAACTTTGAGTTTGTGTCAGAGTGGGCGTCGTCGGCCATCTTGTCCGGTGGGTATTGACCGAGGGCCGACCACCGACGAGGCAAGAGACATTCTCTATATACATACACATACATACACATCATCAAGGAAATCCAACCACTATATCTATATTCTTTATAAAATCAATTATACCTCCGCTGGACTTCAATGAAGCTCAGTTTTCCATACTATAGGATCAAATAGAATCACTTGACGAAAATATTTTTCAAACTTATATTTTCGATGGCAATTCGTATTTATTCTATCATCGCAGCATTAGTTCAGATGTCATATCTGCATGCATCTCTCTAAAATATCATAAACTTTTCAATGGTATGATAGAGAACGACACACATTATTCTGATTATCCTATTGTGATTATTCAGGGACTGCCAGCCCAGCAAATAGGTCTTGAATAGTTTCTCTTCAATAAAAAAGTAAGAAAAAAACGCATTCCTTAACTCTAGCAATGTCAAACAAGTTAATAATTTGATGCAGTGTATCATAATCACTGATACTCTCGGATGGATGGATAACAATTCGTTAATCTCATAGAGATCACTTGGAGATCCTGAGGGATCGTTGTTCAGTATTGCCAGAAAAAACATTGCGCATCATTCCTTTTTTTTTGCTACACAATCTCTACATACACTACATATATATCCCCATGAAAATCATATCTTTCAACGCAATTTTTACAGTCTCGTTCGTATCCCCATAATGCTTTCGTTGTCTTTGGTATTCTCATACCGCAACTATACCCCTCCGTTACCACCGCTCAAGTAAAGAATATAACTATACTCATCTTTCCTCTTTCACCTCAGCACATCACGTAGATATTTATACACATACTATAGTAGATTTATGTGTATGTATATATAAAGTGCTATACCCCTTTAGATCTCTCTAGCTCCCGCTCTTCATGTCTGTCCCTCGAACTCGCGAGTAACCAAGGTACTCTGGGTGGTCGGTTGGTATAGTGCCTGTAGATATATGAAAGTTGAACAAGCCACAGGAGTGAGTGAGATACAGGACAAAGGAAAACGTGCTATATACACTATACGTGTACAATATATACGTATACATGAGCTTGAAATAGGAAAGGGTGGCCAACGAACGAGAGTATAAGCCTTGCGTCATCAGTAGAAGTGTGAGGAGAGCAGGAGAGAATGGGGAATGTAGCGAGAGTGTGGGGAAGCGAACGACTGTGTGAAAGTGAGGGAAAGAGAGGGCGGTTGGGATGGTGAGAGAGAGAGAGAGAGAGAGAATGAGAGAAAGATGGAGAGTGGCTAGAATGCATAGTATTACAGGGAGGATTGGAAGAGGATGGACAAGCGACGACCACCAACTCGGACTCGAGATGTGTAGCAGCAAGCAAGGGTTCCCTCGACCCTTAAGGGGTTGTGGCTAGCGAGCATGTACCCTGCTGCCCCCCTTCTTAGGCGGTCCCCCACCCACCATCCTGAATCCACCCGGCCAACCGACCAACCCACCCCTTCACCCATTCTCTCATTCACCCATTCTCTTGCTCTCTTCTCCTATATTCAGCCTGGAGCGCATTCGCTCACTCTCAACTAACCCCTTCAACTCACCCTCGCACTCTACTACGTCGAGCGGAACTATATTCTCTGCCTGGCGGCCATTTTACTCTCCCTACATTTCGGACCTGCAAAATTCTATAATCTAAGGCAAGAAATTTCGCGGTAACGTTAAGCATTCACCACCAAACGATTTCTGTGTTACTTGTCGAAAAAGAAATATATGCATATTTTTGCAAGTACATACGTGATGCATAGATAAATCGAACCGCGAACCACCAAAAACTCCTTCCGTCATCTACATCATACACAAATTGAATTTGTGATTTGTTCAGGTAGACACATATAATACAGTTCCATGTTGCAATATGAAATGACAAGAGGATGTGGATACAGTGCATGATGATGTGGGAAGGGACCGGGTAATATTTATTATTATTATTATTATTATTGTTATTATTATTGTTGTCATTATTACTATTGTTATTGATAATAACATAAAAGATTGTGTCATTATCATCCTTATTTTGTTGTTGTTCAAACATCAGATGCTTCGCCAAATTCTGCTATTTCCGATGACTTCGCATGTCAAGCCACTTTTTTCTGCCTGACTGGCAACAGGTTTTCAAGGAACTAACTCGTCTCAAGCGCTCATCTTCCGTCAGACCTCCTTCTTCTGTTTTTGTATTTATATAACATCTGAAAAAGAATTGAGCTCAATTTTTGCTTCAAATATTCGACTATATCTATATGAGAAATTGTATATTGAATATTTACTCTGACAACTCCGCACGTGAATCAGATTATCTGGAAATTCGTTATTTTTCCCCCTTATCGAATCACAAATTTATAGAGAATCATCTTATTTTAACTGCAAGTTTTTTGTATGTTTGGGTCATTTTCGACGACAAGTTTAGTTTCAAGATGAGAATTATTTTTTTATTTGTAGGCAAAATTTCAGAGCTATGCTATTGTTCTGTTCGGAGCAGATACAGAAGGACAATAATTACCATTCGATTATCGCCGCGATCATGACAAATTGAGATATAATGCTGCCTTACATGAGCATATAAATCACTGTCTATACTTGAAATAACTGCAACTACAGAGTTATCCCACATGCGTAATCGAGAGATATGAAAATATATTGAATTTCAAGTTATAGAAGCGCAAATTATATTTGTAGATCGTATCGTATATCGCGTTATAATTTTGTTGGTGACGCAACGTGTTTAGCGGACACAGGGCATTCATCATTTATGTGTAGTGCGCGCCCCGTGTGTTGACAGGCCCGGGGACTCTTTTCGGGCCAGAGTTCACGGAAAAAAACGAGAATGACTGCACAAGCAAAAACTAGATTGGGTAGTAGTGTAAACGTGTTGGAGCCCCCATGAAACTGACCACAATCACTCGTGTAGACAAATTTGTTGCAGTGGTGATCAAACTTTCGCTTGATAAATATGCCACTATTTATTCATATACCAGCCCTTGCAACCATCCCTACCACAAATGAATGTCATTAATGTTCTTGATCAAATGTGAATTAATAATTGCTAACTAAATTTCAACATGAATGCTTGAAGAATATAAGACAATAAATTTACTATATTTGAAACCAAGAGCTGAAACATGGCGAAGCCGTCAATTGTGATTAATTGATTACTACACCACACAGATTTTTAGTGAGAGAAAAATAGCCACGAATCGTCACTGACATTAGTTAAAAAATTTGCTTAATTCGATAAGCCATTAACTTACGAGTATCATATGTATTAATTCAACATGAATTCATACAAACGTTCTCCGTCTGCTCCAAAAAAGAGAAAAAAAAAACATAATATGCATATATAATGATATCGACAGAAATTCGGAAAATAGTTGAAGATTCATGGTTTCCAGAGCAGTGCGTCGCTATCGATTCGCGAGTTCCCGTGGGCGTTGCTACGAGATGGACCCTTGTACAGAGCTCGAGGAGCCTTGAGTGTCGCCAAGCTACCCAGCGCTTTCTATCCTTTCTCACTCCCCCTCCGACAGTATCACACGCGAGCGCGCGCAACCGACTCTTGCTCACAGGCCGCTTCGTCTTCTGGTCCCATACTGCATACCTTCTTCCGCTATATACGCACCCCATGCTCATATACCACACTTCCCCTCAGCCACCTCGCTGTTATTACTCCAACAAACACACAAGATACCATATACTCAGATCGAACGTAGGCGTGCGCCCTGAACTTGGAAAAATCATCTCATAACACTACATTCAAAAGTATAATATGCATATATCTATATTTCAAAGCTGGATCATTCTATTCATGAAGCTATTGAACTGTTGAAATATATATATATATATATGTATTCATGTCTATGTTGCATAGACTTATGCATATGCATGTACCGTGTAATTCTTTACTTTACCTCTATATTCTTACAACGCATGAATTCATCTACAGCAGAAAATACGAAACAGGTGGACCAAAGGGGCCGTCAAAGATCAACACGAGAATATTATTAGCTTTAGTCAAGACAAATATTTAATATTTGGTTTCATTTTCACTTTTTTAATTCGCATTTATTTATCTGTAATTTGATATTGAATCAGTCGCCATATTCTGCACATCGAAGAAAAAAGTGATTCGCATATATAATAAATGAATTGAGCTATGTATATGCATATAAGAAGCACTTGTTATGTACTTGGACACGTCATGGGGCGAGTTTTCATTTACATATGTCCAGCATCCCTTTTGGCTCAGGTGGCACAATGCCTATATGATATGCACACATCATGGGTCAGTTCCTATATCTCGTATTTCCAGTTTAGGGCTCCCACTTTCCATATATCTTCATTAAAAATTAATCTCCAAACACCTGAAACAAATATAGTGCCTAAATATATATAAGTTCATATCAAAGTGCTTAGAAAAATGCATTTGCATTTACGCAAGGGATTTTATATTGTAATATATCATGCAAAATAACACGTTTTCGGATCGTTGCATTCAAGTTAATTTTATTTGCGAACATGCGAACTTGATAGTCATATTCAGTCCTAATTGGGTCTGCCATTTTCGGTAACTCACGAAGCTAGATCTCCATCACCCCCCTCGCTCTATCGCCACTACCTCAACTTTGCGATTCGTAGCATCAAAACCAAAGGGTTAGTCGGCCTGCTCACTCGCTCATCTTCGTCAAACCGAACGCTGCTTTTGTTTCCACCCTATGTGATCCGCCATTTTGAATCTATCATATCTATCTATATATATATGTATGTATATATATATTACGCTGACCCTATTTTGGACATTAAAAAACTTTGATCGTCGACAAAAATGAAATTTGTCCATGCCATCACTGACTGAATACACCACACTGACCAGCCAATGTGTAAATTGAACATACATCATGTCAATGTGATCTATCCTGTTATAATCCTTATGCGAAAAAAACTGGTAGCACTCGAAATTTGTTATTGACATGGTTAACGTCTTGACGTCGTCATTTCCTTCATGATTCAGTAGTGACAGCCCACAGTCACGCTTTCAATATATCTTAATCTCTACAGAGTATCTATCTATATTGAATAATTTCCTGTACGCAAAATGAGAAACGCCTCAAAACAGACATACACTGAAGAAACTAAATGTGAATATGCAATAGTATGTAATTATATTGAATATTCGCATATGAAATCATTGCGAATAACTCGATGTGCCACCCAATTTAATATAATTTAGTTCAAATTCAATGTCCGGACATTTTCGAGGTCTCGGTGATGTCGATTTAAAACAATTGAGGTTCGGAGTTGTACGCAATATCCTGATTATCGGGATTCGATTGCCAGACTCACCGCTTCTCACACTTCACCACCTCCTGAAGAAAACACGTACTGTGCAATATATATATATATATACATACATGTATGAATATGTATCTATTTATGGCAGTAAGATGGGTGATTAATTATAGGATAAATCACCTTCATCATCACAGGCGCTTCAATACATATATCTAACATTTTCCTGACATACATTATAATTTATACATATACAAATATATCGAAATACAGAGATGCATGAATTTCAGAATACAGACAGCTATACCACACTCATTCATGAACGAATTATATGCGTACGGAGCTGCGAGGTACCAAAATTATCGAACTAGATGGAAGAACGTTCAATTTGCCAAATTAATCCGTTGCGACGAGGCAGCTACCGCCTCCGGAGTTTTCGATGCAAAATGTCTGCGGCCGCGCAAGTTTAATACCATCTCCTTAATGACGCTAAGGGTTACTTCAGACAACGTTGGACTTTGCGCCACAATTACAAAACAATTGACAGTGACTGTGACGTTGTCAGAGATACAACTTGGAATAATCTTTGAACAACTCATTTACGCATGGATGTATGTTAATAGTACATATTTATTCAAAAATTATAATATAGAGAAAAGTTTGAGCCAAATGAGGGGGGCGATGGCACGAACCACCTATATAGTGAAAACTCCGCGATTGTGGCAATCTCCATAATATAATTATATTGTTAGAGTGATTCAGGTAGTTGACAAGAGCCAAAAAATGATTAAGGACACTGACAGATATGAAAGGCGATCGTATGAGTTGTTTGAGCGGCTATCCTCTGTCGCTTTCCCAATATCAGCATAGACATATGCAAAAGAAAATGTTTTTTCAAGCGTTCATAGACAATTCATAGTCATATATGATCGTTTTTCCCCTATATACAGACACATATAATTCCTATCCAACAGAACGATCAAATACGCTACTTATATATGCGCATTGTAATTCCAGCGGGCCCCACCTCTATCCATATTGGACACCCCTCGTATTTGCTCTGTAGTATTAGAGGCAAGTTTCTATAATACCGACTCAACAAAGGATAGCTGAAGCAACTGAAACTATAAGTTAGTTTACCTCATAACTGTGTATAGATGTCCCCAATACCGACTTATCAACTCATTGCAGGAACCTGATATAACTCTGCAATACGATAAAGTATTATAGACAATCTTTAATCTTGCACGAAACACAAACAACTCACTTTTATGATAATGGAAAATAATAACTCCAGTAAATGTATCATTTTTCTGCATTTTTTCATTTCGATATAAACAAATTGCCAGTGAGAATGTTGAATAATATCTGTTTGTGTAATCATTCGAATATGAAAAGAAAACTAGTAGATTCACAATAAAAACTACGCATGGACATAGTCTATAGCGATAAATGTATCTCCTTGAAGAGGAGGCTGTACGTGACATCTTTGAGTGTATCATTTCATTGAATATTGGCTTTAACCTGAGAGTTTACAACTTTTTCAATTGTGTACTGCCGCAGCGAGAGTGCCATTTTAAATTCCAAAAATACGTATCGATATGGTGCGAATATAAATAATCAAGAATGAAGGAGAATTTAACATGAATACTGGTGATAAAGTCAACTTATTGAATGTGGATGTGTATAAGTATTATGCTGGATGATATGGATGCCTCACATTTCAAATTCACATGAGTATCCAAAGGCGAATATGAGAGGGTGGTTGGATAATACGCATAGTGTGCGTGATGTGTGATTCCTACGTAAATAGAGATTTTGCACACATTTTCCGTGCAAACAGGCCGAATTCAAATACAGATGTACTCCCCAACGAATTTATTTGCCCTGTTAATAACATTGGCTAACTTACCAATCTGTAATATATTTCGTATGTAGCGCACGATATCATTATGTATTTATCCATAATTATATGTAGCTATATCCAAGTTTATGCAAAATAGTGCGAGTGAAAATATTGATTTATTGATTGATTCATTTATTTTTCTATTTATTGGAATCAATAACAACTGGACGAATATACAACTTATCTTTTTTTTGACTATGATGAAGGTCTGGCAGTGTCGCAGAACGTAAAAAATAATTAGATAAATGAAATATATAAAGAAAATGCAAATGCGCAGGACATCTGGCAACAATGGCCGTGATCTTACCCTTATTTCAAGGGTCGGTTTTCGGGGGTGGTCGTTTCGACCCTCGCTACCGCAGTCGACGGGAAACGTGAAGAGAAACTTGTCGGGGGTTGCGCGGTAGCCGGGGCATTGCCGGCCATGCAAAACAGGCCAAGACCCACCGGGCTTCCTGACTATATAAGCCACGCTTCTAACCCCTGATAAGGGTGGACAGCCACGATCGATTAGAGGGCTACCTAACCCCTTCTCCCACTCTTTTCATCTTCCACCTTTGTTTATATATTGGGTGCGCGTTCAGATCAGAAAAAAAATTAACCTCAGTAACAAAAAAATGCAATGCAACATTCATCTTTTCCACCATAACTATCCATTTTTCTGTAAAAATCAACGATCCATATCAACATTTTTCAATCCTTATACATGCGAGATAGAACATTCCCATTATTGAAGTAGAACAATCGAAATACGAGTTACAAATGGAAAATAAATACGTAATAACAACTCGGTTATTCATCTACGATAAGAATTCTCTTCGGGAAGGTTATTGTCCGCATGCACCGAGAATTATATTCTGATCGCAATGGAAAAATAATAAAACTACATGTGTGATGATAGTTGTGTCATACTCGCTTACTCGCACCAAATTCCAGATGAAAGATATAGATAAAGTATGTTTGAGGAACGAAAGAGAGGAAGAGTAAGATGAAACGAGAATCGAGCCACTGTCTCCGGAATTTTCATATCGACATAGAATGACAGTTTACTTATATTAAATTCCTTCACGTAAGTTGTATATATGTATCATACATATGCATGAAATAATACATACATATAATTTTGATACAGCGTATAAATTTTTCTTTGGTACAAATGAAAATTTGCTAATCGAAATGGATGATTTTCTAATAAACAACGATCGGTATAGAAACTTCCAACATATTTATACAATTATATAACTTTATAACCGAATACATGCCCGAACATGACAATAAATATCTAATAAATATTCGGCCTGGGTGACCCACGCAGGCCATTTTTTCCCTCATGAAATCCCCCACAAGTAACAAGAAAAAAAAAGATAAAATGGAGAATATCATGAACGCGATGAGAGTGAGAACGGAAAGAGGGCAAGTTGCAAAGGGTGATAGGGTAGGGTGGTGCATAACTGCCGAAGATGTACGCTCACACATCAAGACCCGAAATAGTTTGCTCACGTCTACACTGTCATTTATTGTATCAATTATTTTTTTTACATGCGATAAAACATGTATACGTATATAGTTATTATATGACGTGAAATGGTTACATACTCGCGCTTTTACTTCTTTCAGCCCTCATTTCTGTTACACTCTTTACCTCCCTCTCACTCATTCATTCTCACTGTAGCTATCCGGCGCCGTGGGATCCGTGCCTCTACCACCGATAATTTTTTTTTCTATTGCAATCTCCCCTTTCTCTTCTAATGTATTGTAGAGAGTCGAGTGCGGATTTTTTAACCCTTAAAATTCAACGAAGGGGCGCCCCGAGTTTTGGAGACGAACCGTGAAGGGTCCCAAAAGCGCGTTGATATAATGGTGACATGCGGGATTGGAATCGTACCACCGAAGGTGCCACGACAAACGCGAAAAAAGGCCCTTTGAAAGAAAGGATTACATCACGGATTTTGGTTTTCACATTTCATCCATACAGGCCAAAGCCGATTTTCTGATTCCGGAAAAGTCTATAGAACTATATGGGTACAATTGCAAAAATGATGATTAGATTGGGTGGCCATCGTTATAAAAATGTATAAAATAATATACGATATAAATTAAAATATTAAATAACGAATCGTAAAATTCACGATAAATTAATAGACCTAGTGGTCATGTTGAAATATGTAAAAGAATCTAAACTAATGATTCATGTTGATTCCGATCCTCACGAATAGAATAGATCACTTTCATAATTGTATTATTTTTTTCTCCCTTTGACAAATACCACTTGTAATGTACCCATACCAAAATAGGTGGTTTGTTTGGACAAATTTTTTTTTTCGTGCCTGTAGACTTTTTATAACATGTACTGTCGTGGGAACAGTCTCAAGAGATTCATTCAAACTCACATAGGTATTGATAGAAGATAATATATTAGGTTGAAATATGACAGCACTGAGTGTTTCTCTTTCTTTTCTTTTTTGACGCTAGAACCTGGGGGGTGATGTGCACTGAGGCAGTATACTAGATCTACAATGAAGCAAGAAGAAGCCGTTTTTTCCCAACATTACATAGAAAAGGCATTACTACATACCTGCACGATTGAAAAAATGAAAAAAAAAAAGGATGAGGGGAGAGAAGATCCTACTACTTGTGTCAAAGGAAATAAAAAAATGAGAACGGGTTGATGAAGTTAATGAATCGACACAGTCTGTCGTATATAAAACCTATTAGATTCATTAATCTTCATATACGGACATTGTACTATCATTAGGTTCTCACGGCAATGGAGTAGTTTCATCGCCAAAACATTCTATAAACAATTATAGGTGAAAGCTTTCTCAACAGATGTACTTATGTATGTAACATAGCCCACCCCGCATGAAACGTATCGTGAAATTTTTGTCTCTTGGTAATGGCTCCGTGTGTTATAGTGTTATTTTCTACCATATATGTGACTCGACAATATCGGTTTTTATTCGCTGGGGACATGGACGTCCACACCGAGTCGTTGAAAAATTTAAAAGAGGGTACATACATAAGTCAGTGTATATACTGAAAAATACAGATCCAAAGTGACCAGGGGCTGGCGTTACGCACGTTTTTCACATCAAAATGGTGCAAATTCATCATTTTCTAATACTTTTTATTTTATGCGTCTGAGACAAAAATTGCATACATTGATAAGAAATAGTTCGTATGCGATGCCGTTTGTAAAATCCACCTCAGATCTATATCTAAATATTATCCGTCGTGTGTTTCTCTCAATAATTATTTTCTCGTATGGTTTGTCATTTTTATCACATTTTTCATTCCAATGTTATGACTCTATTATCATTATAGGTCAGATGCTCCTTGTTGTTTTGGTTCTAATATATGTAAGCTAAACATATGAGATACCTTTTTAACGAGATGCTCACGGCTATTTGCAAGAGACTCTATATTCATGAATTCAGTTGCAATTATGTATAATGATACATATTTTTGGAAACAGCAAAATACCCAAAATAACGACGACATCCCCTCGGCCATATACAGATGCATGCAGTTACTCTGCATATCGAAATGACGTGTAGTCAATGTCTAAATTTGAGCAACTCAGAGAACGGCTCCTTCAACTATTCGAAGAGTGTATACTTTAATACATGTATATATAATATGAAGACACGTGGTTGGCGAACGTCAAAACTAGTTTTTTATTTCCGCTTCAAAATTTTTACACAAGGAAGAATGGGACGTTTAGGTCACGCATAGGCCCTTGATGCATATAATTCCTAGTCATAGACAGGTCAAAAACCGGACTTGGTATGCCACGCGACCGCCCTCGGAATTTTTCTTAACTTATGCCCGAAATAATATATGTTGATAGAAGACGCGATTTCATAATTACTAAACAGGACTATATCAATTCAATAAGAGAGAAATCGTATCGATCTGATGAAATCAGTATATATTATATCTCATCATTGGTCCATCTATTTTTCCTCCTTATTGTTTTCTCCTTGACACAATAGTCAACATAAATTGACGTGTATACAACGAGTATATGTAAATTCTTCATTGACGAAAATCTGCTTTGTACACTATCTTCATCCACTCTCATTTTCTATTTTATGATTTCAAACTTTTCATGGAACTATCTGTTTGAACGCTAATGCTATATGCATATTCGAATACACGACAGGGGGTTGCTCATATAACGCCATTTTTATTTTCACCCCCTCATCCGGGACCTCCCCCGTCACCGTCTATATTGATGGAAGAAAAAAAAAAACGAGAGCCGCCGTCCTATTGGCCATTGAAACAGTAGGGTGACCTCGCCCTTTCTATATAATATCGATGCTGACCAAGCATCAGATCAGCCTTTTATACAAAAGTCATTTCCAACTTTACGTATTTGCTATGTATATAAAATATGTATCATGCCTATGCATATAAGCTACGATAAACCTTACAGACGTAAAATACGTTCCTTCATACCCATAATACTCTCGATGGTCAATTATGAACCTTGTGTCTCGGCAATGACGTTGCACATACATCCCATCACAATATAATATGATGAGATTCATGGATATTTTCACACTGTAATGTATGCATAGCCAATGTCACTTGAAAATTCGTATCGTTACATATACATATACAGATTCATATTGAGACGAAAATAGATAAAACCATAATTCGCAACAGTTCCAACATCCGTATAATATCACATTAAAAAATGTAGAGAGATTCAATGTTCATAATGAGAATAACCTTCCGTGATCGCGTTTCGCATATGACTGAAAATTGTCGGGGACCACTGGAGACACTCATCATATACATATAGAACTTTCTGAAGGTGTGACAGAGTCGCTGAAATCTTACCTGACAAATTTTTCATCTGGTGGGGGTCCAGGTAGAAAAGGGTTTTTGGCCCCCTCGGGACCCTAGTCAACGGAGTAGTTGATATCATTTTTTTTTCCTTTTTTACTATTCGGGGTACTAATGAATGGATGGGGACCGTTGGCCATATGCGTGAATCGTATAGGCTTCTACCTGGATCTTGCATATGCTCATGATATATTCACATTCAATTTCCCAAAATACATCCCCGGTTACAAATGTATACAATCCAATATTCATTTTTCAGCAAGCAACCCGAGCTCCATCCATTCATTTGAGCATTTTCTATTGTTTATAGTAAATAAATAGAATAGTCATAATCAATGAACTATGATCGATAATATTGTAAGAATGCAATTACGATGCTCTCAAACTAGCAAAAGTATATTCTTCTTTATTAAAATGATTACAGATAGAACGAAAAAAGCATCAACATTTCATGATACGTATCAGAAAAGTCGGATAGATAGAAGTGAATACACGCGTAGTATATATATACAGGTACCTGCAGTGGACAACCTGCCAATATACAATATAAAGTCAATAGTGGACTCACACGTTCCACCCTATTGGGGTAGATTACGTGCTTTTCAGAAAAATTGAGTTGTTTGCGAGGGTTGTAGTAGTACAATAGAGGTGCAACACCGATTTTTGGTGAAAAAAATGTGAAAAAAGGAGATCCGATCAACCGAAATAAGGGCGGCGTACGATGAAATTGATTTCTAAAGGGGCAAATAAACGGTGCCAAATATCAATCGCGACAGAATAATTGTTCTTTTATCATTGACAATTTATATGTATAAACATAAACACATTTTCAGTGGAGATCTATCCCTAAATAAATCATGGTTGATGTACATCAATTTATATATATATATATATATATATAAATAGATATCTGTCGGTCGCATGTGCTCTATATGCGACTGACAACAGAAACAAGGTTATATATACTCTCGAAAGTTCAAACATCATATGTGCATTTGAACGCAATGAATGTTGTACGTTTATCTACGAAACATATCTCAAGAACCCTCAAATTCGCTTGAACGCCTTGAGAAATTATCTCGAATCTGCAGGTTGCACAGCCTGAAACCAACCCAAGAGTCCTCATAATCGATGGTAATCTTTCGTCACACATAAATGTACGAATTAAATCTACCACATAGAATACACGTGTTCAAGTTCAATCGCTCATTTTGTTGCCGAAAGGATTGATGTGCGCATAAGAACATCTTTCTATTGTTTATTCTCGTTTCCATAAAGCGACGCATTGTATGTTTATGAATATAGCATTGATTATTATTTTAATACAATCATATCTGTTGTGTGTAATATTTTATGAATGCACATTATAAACTTTTCGGATCATTTGCTCAAACGAGAAATGTATGATGGATATATTAGTGTAACGGAAACATAAATGAGAAAAAAAATAATACGGAAGCAACAACAAAAGGGATCGATAGTTCACCGCATCCCTTATTCTTTTCACAATTTTGTAACCCCATCTGTCGCTTTCGCGGAGCATCCCTCTCGCGTTATGTCACGTACCCAAACATATCCAGAGGTACACCAAATTTATTGTGCAAAAGCGCGTCGTATTTATTTCGAGCGCGTAAAACCAGTACACTCTGCCAATCATCATCATATATACATGTAACTGCTAATATCTACGACGCATCCAAGTTTATTTACAATATACTTTTGTTTATACATTATGTATACTTTAACATGCACAATGTTAGCTTACTTTTGCGAGGAAAATTCAATGGTTGAAAAAAAAACGCCCTCCGTTGTCAACAGCAAACTCTCTTCATTGAGTGCCTGGCGGCTACCTGGGAAGCCGTTCTTTTCAAACCAAAGGATAATCCATTAACATAATTTTATATGGATAGCTTTTATTCGACGCGGCAAAAATATATTTTGTCGATGCCGCGATGCCAGATGCAAAAGAGAATCGACCAGTGAAAAATAGAGAAAAAAAAGAGGGAGAGTGTAGTTAGTAGAATGTACAGTATACACGTGTGATTTGAAAACACCAAGTGAGAGGAACATTGGGTGAGAAAGAGAAAGCAATTCCAGGTAGTTTGAGCCCATAAACAAGGGGTTAATTCAAATATATCGGAGAATTTCCCTGCCAGATTTTTGCGCAACGGTTGCATTAGACTTCGGTTCACCCTTCATCGTATATTTCTATCTACATACATCTATATATATATATATAAACATATGTGTATGTATATGTATGTATATTCCTGAAAGTTGTGACTCGAGTAACTCTCACAATTGTCAGCACAAAAATTACAACACGACTACAAATATCGAATAATGCAAAAAGGGATTTAGAATATACGCGAGTGATTGTTTTTTTCATAACTCGAATGCAAATTATGTATGCACACAAAAACGAGTTCGCGTCATATTCTATGTTCATATAATTAAATAATTATACTTCACGTTCATGTAATATGTGAATTACTCTGTATAGTGGGAATGAAGTCTGAAATAAAGGAGTCCCTGGCTTTAGCCATATACTACTCTTAACTACGTACTTCGTCCTTCCACCCATTCATTTGCAATTGGAACAAAAATAAATGTTTCAGGTCACTCTAAAACAAACCAAGGGAAAAATATTGTGTGTGATAAAAAAGAGGGTGCGTAGAACAATAATATGCGAGAAAAGCTAATAAATTGGACACGTCTGCGGTTGAGGTCCCTTGCATGGTAACTATGGAAGGTCTGGTATCGAGTGGAAAAACGACTATTCTCTCCCTGCGTGCTTGATTTATGAGACGTCTGACGGGCCATTCGTCCACAAGTCTCTCGGACATCACGCACTCGCCCACACACTATTTTCCATGCTTATCAGTCAGTCGCAGCCATTTTGAAACACACATTCACGTCTTTTACACGGTCGCGATAACGTTTCTGTTTCATATAATAATATTCTGTTAGCTACCATTTTCTAATATAGATGAAAATATTCAAATTTATATTCTTCCATGTCCTACATGTGATCGCATTAATATTCCAACACAGCATCGACAGTATATACATACGAATACTATAGGCATATAATTTGAACTTCAAACTGCTGAACAAAAATGTATGCGCGATCAATATCGTGTTTTTTTTTTTTTTTTTCAACATGGATGATGCCACCCTACTTTGCGTGAAAAGTAACGCAGATAAACTGATCATATGTATTCCAATGGACTGACCTGTTTATGGCATACTATATTTATCTCGAGGTCGAATGTAATGATGGTCCGTTTACGCTTCCCCAATCTTTCCTTTCTAGCATCATTATAATACACATTTGTATCGTTCACAAGATATACATATAGGTGTATATGTTTATTGATTTCTTATTCGGATGTTTATTGAGGCTACATAATATTCATTGAATATAACGAAGACCTTATCTGACAATCCGTTTTTACAAACCACCGTCGCAAATACTCTATTTATTTCTTCACTTTTATTCTCATTCACCTCATCTCCACCACCTCTCCAACAAAAGAAAAAAAAGTAATAATTCAGTACAGCATGATATCCGAGGGAAAAGAAGAAGTCCCTCTTCACTTGGTAATCCTTCAGGATTCATCGTAGAATGTACGGGCTTCAAATATATATATATATATGTATCTATATCCGTATATACAGTATAAATCTTCCCAACATAATAAATAATTCAAATTTTAAGGATTAAGGACGAATATAACAAAGAAAAAGCCGTACAAACATAAAAATACAAATTAACATGTATAGTAGGTACATAGAAATAAGCGGTTAGACAAAGACAATGCTCCACGCATACACACACAATTCGATTTATTCCTAGGCAACGAATCGCTCTATCTCAAGCTCATTTTCCTGCTCCTCTTCACACATATCATTTTTCGATCCACTAAGGATGAGTCGTCGACGTTTCCGTCGTTCATCTCTGCCGCAGCGTCGTTTTTGGCGCGCATGGAAGATGCGAGTAGTCACATAAGCCTGCTTGAATATCGGGAAATATATAAATATATTCCATGCGTCCTTGAACGAATATTCAAAGCGCACATGAAAAAAATTTCGGCCTTTTGAAAAGCTATATCTTCGCACACCCTCTCCATACTACTCCTATCCTCTTTTCATCTCTCTTCGATCCTCATCCATTTATATATCTGTATGTCTACATTTATGCACAGTCAATTTTTATCATATATCTAAAAGTTACAACGGGATTGGCTTCTGCGTGACCTATGCCCAATGGTCCAAGTGATTTGCCACATATATATATATATATATATATATACACTATGAATTTTCCAATACCAGACCCCTCAGATCTGTGTATATCTATTTATAGCGGTATCAATGAAGTTCACATTATATCGTATACCATATTCATAGATCAGGAAATGCCGGGCGTATCTCATATTGAATTTTATATGGGAAGAAAAAAAAAAAAGTTCACACAATTGCAAACGCGAAGAGAGCAACTACTGAGTAGAGACGGAATTGATAACGGGTAGATAGAACATTTGATTCAATGATTATCTCAGGATAGCTATTCATAAATCTGCACAAAACATTTAATTGGAGGGAAGCACACATGGAATATGTGTACCTGGTATTGCATTCTGCACCTTTGGGAGAAAGCCACCCCTTCTCGCCCTGTTACCGTTAGTCCTGACGAGCCAGTATCGAACTAGACTTAGCAGACGTCGCATCGTGTCGGTGAGTATCCGAATATACATCCGCACAGTACTCATTTGTTTATATACCTATATATGTGGGGGAAGTCATAAACAAAATGACATTCGAGTTCTACGATTATTTATCGTCTAATCATACGATGACCGACGCTTCTTCGGCCAAATAGAAACGGATATGACTATGTGTTTTACAGACTGATACATTAAAAAATACAATTGTATTCATTTGTGTATCACTTGAACGTCCAGAAAAATGAATAAGAGAACGATAATGAATTAGCGTACATAATCAGTTTGAATGTTCTCAAAGTGTCCACAGCATAGTACACTCAGATCGTCAGTGTAATACACACACTATTTCAAGGTGACATACAACCTCATTCTACAAAACTTCCCATCCTTTTTATCCTTCCATCCGCCTTCCACTCCTTTCTTCCTTTTTTTTCCCCTTTTCTCGTTTCTTTCTTATTACTGTCATCATAAAAACAATAATTGTTTATCAACAAAAATGAACTTGGTTAGAAATTTGTTAGCATACAAATATAGAAAGATAAGGTGGTATGTGTAACTGAAGGCATGAGGAAAAATTCAACGGTTCCGGATACTTTCGAGCCATATTGTAATTTTCCAAGTGAATGAGAACATATGAAAATCTGCGAGGCAAACGAAAAAGACATTTGGGGCCGCCAAGTCACAGCCAATAAAAATCTCCTTTCCCTCTTTCTTCCTTCGCTCTGTATCCTCCACTGCTATATCCTCTGTCTCGTTTCTTCTCCCTTTCTTTCGTTTATGTTTTTTTTCTTCACAATGTGTTCCCCCTTACCCCACTCCAATTTATTTATTTATTAATCTTAAATATATCTATATCTATATATATATATATATATATATGTATATATATATCCTACCGATAGAAATTGGTTCAATTTTCGAACCAATTATTCCATCGGGACGTTATTCATCTGATTTCAAAACGAAGCCGTCGAAATTTTCAGTACATGTATGCATCGATAAGAAATGTCAAATAAAGTTTCACAAATAATATACCACACGAGATAAGCACGTCGAAGTTGAAATACCTTCCCCCAGTAGACTAGATAATGTCGGCGAAACACAAATAAAGAAGAAAAGGGCTGTTGAACAACAAAAATGTATGTGAACAGAGATGTGTCCCGATCCCCAATACGGCAGCGACTCAAGGCGTGCTCTTCCTTTGAACGGGGTAGCAGTTGCGACCACGAATCGATGGCAACTACTACGCCAACTGGACCCCAGTACAGTCCCGCAAAAATTATGTCATTTTCGTCAATTCAACCGAGTCCTGAGTTATATAAATTCAATGGAAAAAGAACTTTATGAAAAAAAGTTATGGAAATAATAAACGAAACTCATGGAAAAAAAAAACTATAATGAATTCAAGTGATTGTGAAGATGAGAGTCGTGAATTGTTTAATACCGTGATATAATGCGAAACGCAGAGAGAGATAATTTGTCTTGAAAACATTCACCGCGCATCCGAGACGTGCAGTGTTACGGCTCCTTTACATACATATTTAATTGAAGGAAAAGGGAAACAAACAAACAAAATATAGTAAATGATGACTAGAAGCCACCACTGCAGTGTACGCTGTTCGCAATGAAAAATTAAATGTCACTGATGATTAGTTTTCTGCAACTCTACACACATATGTTCTATCATATGAAAATTCCAGAATATATATTTACAAGATCCACAATATAAATACATATACTTTAATCTATAACAATATTTTGGAACGTACGAATAATAAGAATAAATGACGTATGACAAGATAGCAATATATGCGTAGCAGACTATACCAAGTTGTTTTGTCGATATATCAAAGAGGAAAAATCGAAAAACGAGAAGAAGAGGTTATTTACGCAGTATGTACTGGGTTGAAAGACCAAGGAGCTCCAACCTTATTTACATGTGGTAAGTCTCCTACGAGACCAAATCCCGGACCGCGCTTGGAACCCTGATAATTCTTCCTTTGATCCCGCAAGCATGGGTGAGTCCTATCGTGTCCCTGGAGTAGTACAGCCCCACCTATCCCTACAGCACTCGCTCGGGAGTTGGCAAATGCAGATCATGCATGATGAAAAAAAAATAAGGAGTAAAAAAAGATATGGACAGACAAAAAATTGGAAAATCGTGGCGAGAAAGGGAGGAAATTAAACTAAAATATTTTCCAACCAAATATATCGATGCCAATGAATAAATAAATTCAAAAAATCATATCAGCATTGCATTCGACTCAATCAGCATTGTGTAGAAATGTCTGACATCAGGATAGATAGGAATGATATTCAGAATAGTGCTGCATATAGCAAAGTTCGAGAAGTAATGTTAATGTTATAACACCGGTTCTACAATGTTTGGGACTCGGTTAGTTTTTATTGTGCAAAACTACGAGGTGAAGGGGAAAGAGTTAGAAGTTTTGCAGCCGGCCACTCCAATATACATATATATACTCAATATAACTACGATAGATAAAGTATTTTTCAGGGGATATATCGACCAATAAGGTGGCTGGTCAGCTTGAGCGTCTGGCGAACATCTGGTGGGGGCAGCCAGTCGACCATTGGTCATTGCCGCATATAACCGGGATAGCCGACAGTATTGAGCGAGCCGGAGCACAAGCCAGAAGTGCCAGAGGGTTCCAAAAAACCGCCCAGAACTGACCTCAAATGTCCTACCCTCGTCTCACAACTCGCCCCTACTGCAGTCACGATGTTGCCGAATTGGATCCATTCCCCTCATTCCCTCTATTCCCTTAGTTCACGTCAATCCCTTGTACGACGACTTTAGTATACTTGTTTCACGATTTGCGATGCGACGGCACCCAATACCTAAACACATTTGCCATAATAGGCACATCAATATTGTCACTATACAGCAAAAACTTTTCTCAATATTCATGACAACAGTGTTGGACATGCACGCGTTTCCAATGTTTTCAATGTGTCATCAACTTCCTCTTATACACTGTTAGACTCACAGGTGAATCATTAGAAATCTACTGAGATTACTGTACCCAATCATAACACTTATATGCATCATCCAGACATTTCTAAATGACAACATCATTGGATTAGTACAGCGGTTCACCCAATTTTATCGAACATGATTCATGCTCCCTTCGCAATAACATTCTAATGAACATAAAGCAACGAATAGATTTCTGGGCCGAATTCCGCGTGATTGCCCATTCCGAAAGTTAATCTATCTGCCGTTACCTCTATCACTTCAATTACTTGATTTGAAGATCACCATAAAATTCAATGCAACATGAAGTTATTTCAAATATATTTATGTTGAATCTATTTGATTCATCTTAGAGATCATTTACCAGTCACAAGATGATGGTAAAAACAATACGGTGATACAATAGAGCGCGAGGTTATACGACCGAGCAACGCACATGAAAAAATCGCTTAAAACTACCAAAGTAGCGCGATAGCTCAGCTTTAAACATAAGTCGCATGCTGTGAACTACTTTAAATTTTTCGTGCTATATATATATATATATATATGCATATATACCGAGTTAAGACAATTCATATACCTCACTCTATTATCTATATAACAACATAATTAATTATCAGAATCACAGGCCTGTCATTTCATGAGGGAAATTGAAACTATGTTTTTAATGCAATAATTGTTTCGACACTTTGCAGCTGAGATGATATTTTTTGAATGAAATAGTAGTCACTGGCTGTGCACGAATTATTTGTTTCTTTTACAAACTTTCTAGGCGTGTTGTCTACTTTTATTCTGCTACAGGAGAAAAAAGGAATAACAAGTTATCAATGGAATTATTCGATTCTCGTAAATTTTCTCGGATAATCTTGTCACAATCAATACAACGTAAGAAAATTGGAAAGAGGAACAAAATTGCGAGAGCATACACAGTTTGTGTAGTGAATACAACTATCCTTCAATTTCTATATATAACGCGACCACTACAATATACTATTGGCTTCCTTACTGATTCTTCACATATACATGTATATATATATATATATATTATGTATCGTCCTCGTTTTTTTCATGCATTTATAGACATACTCACAAACACATACACATTATACACGTAGACGCCGATACGTATATTTCTGTGTGCTGCGGGGTGATCCCTGATAGAGTCTAATGGAAGCATCCCCGATGTCGCATCAGGGAATGGTGGGGTCAGAAGTCCATTCGGCAAATGGAGGCACCCGCTCGTTCAACTAAATCTACCCAATAACGGAATTCAATTGTCCACTTGCGAATATCGATGATAATTAGGAAAATATAGAACAACACATATTAACAATACATCACGAGCATGAATCCCCATAATTTTACATAGAATATTCTGTTTTTACGTTAGAGATTAAATGTTATAAAATAATCTAATTTGGATTTTCTTGCGAGCTGATCGCAAGACAACATTTTTGCCGTCTGTTAGCAAGACGTATGGGTGGCGACTATTCTTGGCCAGGGTCTGAGTTGACTTCCGACTTTCTCTGCAGAAAACATTGAGTCTACATATAGAGGGTGCTGGTGGCCTCCCTCTTTATCTCTATCTCATACTACCGTAGCACGAAAAGTCGCTATAAATTTCGTACTGAAACCCCTCAATTCACGGCAGCATGCATAGTCGAAGTTGAGTCAAGGCGTCGATGCGAAAATTCTCTAAATTTTTCATGTATTTATGTATGTATATATTTATGATCCAGTCTTTTAAAAATTGAACTTTTATAAATCGATATTGTAGCCTGTATGTATGCCTGTATATATCCATTGCCAAATTCCATTCTTTAAATTCATATTATTCTGATAATGATAAATGGATCATTGATCATGTATGTTAATATCTGTGTATACATATTTGTACATTTTCAACAACAACCAACTCTGAACTGTCAAAATCGTGTCCACACAAGCGACGAACGATTCCGGTTCGGAAATGTCGCCCCTGCGGCCCAACCAATCGAATCACACAGGAAATTTGACACCCCACCGATTGGCAGAAAAAGCAAAAAAATATGAGCCGTGAATACGTATTTCCAATTCCATAACATTTCCGGTTCACACATCTCGCCGACACTTTCATCATGAGTATACAAATCCCGTAAACTATATGTATGTATACAAATATATCAATATGTTCATTATAGATAAACATGTGTCATCAGCGGAACGTATAGAAGTATACTTATAGTAGATGGTACAGACAACAGCAGTGAATACGATTAAAATGGTAAGAAACCTTGAGAAAAAAAATTGTGGCCAATCTTGCTTTTAAATTAAAATAGCTCTGCCCTCCAATACATGAGCATATTTGTGGCTCAATATCCATAACAATACTATACGTGTATACAAGTATTTAACAATAATAATCGGTGGGCCTTTTTTTGATTCCAACTTATGATCTAGTACACCAGAGGACTTCTTACTTTCAACATAATAATATTTATCCACTGGAGGACAAAAATTCGGTACGTATATCGTATAAATATGTGAGGCAACATCACAAATGGAGTTATATTAGGAGCTATATTTGGGATTGCCATAAGACTGGACCATTATAGGACTTGGAAATTTTTTACGACACGGATGGTGTGGCATATATGTTGAGGAAATCGCGCGGTTTCAAAGCCTACTCCAACTGTGCAAGAATATACATATAAATGAAAGCCTTTGGTGATGTGTGCGCCGCGGTCGTCTACGTTGTAACAAGGGTAGCGCAGTTTCAAGGATGCAGAGCACGTAGTCAACCAATGCCAGCAGTCAGGCAGTAAAACAAATACGTTAGCGCAAAACCCACCGCCATAGAAGCTTGCGTCTTCATGCGTATCTATACATATGTATATGAGGTCTACGTTGGAAATGTCTCCTAGAGCTGCCCCATCCTCATTCTCTTTATCTGTAGTACGGGAAAAAATGGGAAATAGCTATGTCAAATCTGCAACCACTACACCCATTCACCATACTCAATGTTAGCCATAAAGTTTCATTTCGTATCTGTTTATTGCACATAATATTGGTAGTAGTTCAATCGCATCACGAACTAAATTGTACGAATAATGTATAACGGCATCCTAAATATTATCTTAAATAATCGAACAGAATCTCATCTACGGTAAATATAGTCTCCACTTAAATATGTCATCGTCTTTTAGTCGTTATACAAACAAGTGATGGACGGATGAAAGAAGTGGCCAATGTGGGACGGTTCCGGCGTCTCATGTGACATACATATCAGACGACCAAATCCTTTGTTTTCATTCTTCTTTTGACAGAGTGTGCGGCTCCTTTGCCCACTCCCCCGCCAAAACTCTTTACTGCATCATTCAGCTCTAATACCCTCAGAAAACCGCTTAATAGCAATATATATATATATATATATATATACATTCTGGTTTCGTTATGTACATTACATATCTCGTTGTCTCCCACATTCTCAAGCACTTTTTCGAATGGGAGAAATAACAACGATAACAGTATGATGATTTCGTTGTCTATGCCATGGTACATCTGAGTATGCGGGGGGATATATAACTCTCAGTCTGAAGAGTTGAACTGATTTTCAACAAACTTTTCAACGCGCCTAGATCACCAATGTGATTTATAACTGTCACGTAATACATATATATATATATATATATATATGTATATATGCATGGGGACACTCACCTCATTCATCTCGTTATAGGGTCGTCAACTCGAGATCGCTTCAACTTAACCTAAATCCGGTGATGGACCAGTTTTCACCTGATTTAGAGCACAGTTCATCTCTCAACGAAAATGCACTTCCCCTATCTCTCAGTCTCTAAAAAAAAAAACCTGCCAACGCGCGTGGCAAGGTTTAGGGAGTCACGGTAAACTAGTACTGGACTGGTCCATAATGAGATGCTGAATCTGCCGGACGCCAGTTTTTTAAGAATGACCGATGTCCGGTTTGAGAAGAGTCATTATTTACCACCACGAAATGATCATGATTGACCCTTTGACTTTTGCTTGAATCAGGGGTGATCATGAACCCTCACCATCCCTAGTATTTCCAGTTTATACCCTATCTCTTGTAATTGTTATTCCTTTTAGCTTCGTTTTTTTATTTCTATCGAGAAGTTATTAATTTCCTACTGTGGTCCATAAAAATCTACCAAAAGGATACGATAGAAATTATAACAATATTGGAATTTATAGGAATATTCCAGAATAATCAAGGAAAACCCATAGCTATGTTGGTACATTGTCACAATTAATGGGTAAATGTTCAATTGAGATGTTCCTATTTCATGTATCATCATCAACTTGGAAGAGTGAATGTTATACGTGAAATCAATTCTTTCGTTCTCTTTTCCCCTATTTCAATAGAGTGTTGAATATATATGTATATATTTGACGACCGTTCTTCCACTTGTGATTCCATCCATTCATAGATGTATAGTAATGAATTTAATGGAATCTTCATGTTTTTTATATCGAAAAATGCACGGTTGGTACATAGTGTAATCAGACATACCACGAGTAACGACCCCAGCAACAACAAAGGATGAAAACTTAGTCGATATAAACGAAAATAGGAATTGAATCAAACTTGACGACGATATGTTACTTGTGTGCCACGTATCCTAGCAACGGCAATTTCGTCGTCAATAAATGTTGATATATGTGTTCGCATCTATAATGGAGCAACAATAATTGTCAAGACCATTGTAGCACCATTACCGAAAAAACCAATTGGTGTATTGTGAAATCAGTGCGTAACGGAAAATCAATTGCACACCATTCTACAGGAGTCATCAGAAATGTTGTCCTCGATAGTGATTGATCAGCAGTCATGTTGCGATACGAGGACCGATTTTATCGAATTACATAGGATACGGAAACTCACTCATTTGTTAAGGGTATGTTCTGTCATAATAATATCATTGGAGTTTATTGTGGAATAAAATCAATGCTAATTTTTTTTATATTATTTCTTTTCGATTGCCACTACTAAGGAGACAGATAAAAATTTAACGACTTGTGAGGAAATCCTCCGGCTCTACATAGAAAAAATGGTAAGAGTATGTGCGTGATCATATTCTACCTTTCGTCACACATCCTACATATATTACGATCATGATAAAAATATTATCAATCGCAACGCAATTAACTGCCCTTTTGTTCACAAATATTTCAAGTCAATTAAGGAATCGTTCAAAGCTCAAATGAAAATATAAGAGAAAATTTTATCATGGAGCTACAACAATTGCTACAAGCATACATATATGTATCCGACATAGAGTCACTGAATGTATCTGCATCACGCGAAAGTTTCCGATACATCTAATCGCTATTATTAATGAAAAAAAATAACAATCAGTAAACCCTAAAAAATTATACATATCGATAACTGGTGGGTGTATATATGCAACGCAGCGTAACGGCTTCTTCGCAATCATTGACATAGAAATTCCTTTCACTTTTCTTTTAATGAATGGTGGCATAGGGGATTCCTCGGAATTGATATACTAAGATATTACAATAAAAAGTCAGATGGATTCTCACAAGGATATAAATTTGTGAAGCCAAAAAAGGAAAAATTTCATAAGAATTATACGCTTGGAAAACTAAAACCAGTAGTATGAACAATAAACATACTGAAATGAATCATACAATTTTCCTCTCACGTTTCATGTAATTACACTCACAGAATTCATGAAGTGAACGAAAACTCACGCTCCTCATCGTACTGAGTACAGATTTCGATATTATGTACCGTAACAACAGCTTCTCGCATCACTTGACATAAACTCAACGGGTTATAACGTCGAATATCCCCCTCCTGAGTAATATACCTCTGTATCAGGTATGAGTTATAACTTGTATCCCATCGAATTGCCGTCCCTGCAATACAAGAAACTTTCACGACGTTTTTTTTTCTTGCGTTATAGAAAAATTCAATCCTACGGTCGATCAATCATTCCTCATTGTTATATCCATAATTCTCCACCGTCAGTACATATTCGTAACTCGGCGCGTTCGCAAGATATCTCATCACTTGTCACATTTTAAATCACATTTACTCATCAATATTCCACCAAACAATCCTACAGAGCTAAACAACACCTATCGAAGAAAATAATAATTTCTTACAACGGCAACGAGGGAAGACAAGCCATGTATTCTGTTTATCATTGAGGTCCTATCGTTCTCAATAAGTACATGATACTTGGATATTTTGATACACCCTCACGCAATGATGCAGTTACCAATTAATTACTATCTGATGTTGGGTATGGCATTACTAACACCATGGACATCGCAACTGAAAATGGACATGGTATTATCAGACACACCGCCGAGGGATAATAGTGATTTGTTGTCGAATGCATTAATGAAATTGCGTCATGTTCAAGTGTCACGAAACAAACGCGCTGTTGGATTATTACTTCAGGGCCTCGTACAGGCACTCGGCTACAATACAACGCCCATTCAAATTTCATCGATAGCAAATGTAAATAATAATAGCATATCGTCGGCTGGTCTACCCAATATTGACACAAGAATTCTCAATCAACCGCCGATTCAACAGAAGCCCGATATGAATAACACACCTCCAGTGCCAAGTCCCCAGAAGGCAACAAGACAACGTGAAACATTGAAATTTACTGGTGTCGTGAATTTCGGTAATAATACAGATCTTTTGTCACATTTACGTCAATATGAAATTTTATTTCATGGCTCATCAACAACTCCGCCTGCTGCATCATCATCGTCAACTGTTGCACCAAATGTTGCAACAGCAAGTCCACTTGTACCAAATATTCCATTGCCAACGTCTATAATATCGCAACCAAATTCTGTTCCAATTCCAATTGACTTAATGCAAGATATCCGTTATCCAAAACCTTTATTATCTATCGTCACCGCTTCATCGAAGAATATCCATCCAACGTCAGATAGTGCGCATTATCCAGAAAATGATACAATTCAGAATGATGATAATAGTAATAGCGAGAAGAGTTATGAGGATGACACTGAAGACCACCAAAACAACTATCAAAATGCAGAAGATTATGATGATGATTCAACTAGAAGCATAGAGCAACCCGACGATCAAGACGTAATAAATACTGGCAGGGGAAATGATGAAAGAAACATAGATGTATCCTCAAAACAACCCCAGCGATATAAAATCATTCCTAATGAAGAATCCAAAAAAACATTATATGAATATTCAACAATGGGAACTTTCCCGGACGGTCCTCAAGTAGAGAAATCACCATATAAATATCCAACAAAGTATATGGCCCATAGATATTCAGGTAATACTGATGAATTTGGTGAAAAACTACCCATCGATAATGAACCATTCCACGGTCAATTAATGAATAGCTACGGTGAAAGTCTCGAACACAGTGGCAAAATTGATGAAAGTGTTGCAGACTATTTCGCGAGATTCAAAAATCCACGATCGGGTATCTTTGAACCACCGAGAATAGACGATTTTCAAAATTATGGAAAAAAATTAACATCGAGTGATCGAGATTTTCAGCAGCCAATAGCAGTGGAACGAACCCCGCAGATATATGCAGATGAACCACATGTTGGCTTCAAGTATGAAGAATACAAATTAAATAATGATAAAAAATCAGATGAGTTACAAGCTCCATCTTCATCAAAGAATGAGGATAGAAATCAATTACCACACAACGAAAAACAAAGCAGAACGTATCACTTGGATGACTACATTCCCAATGATGACTCACAATCGGAGAACTTGCCCAGGAACTTAATGAATTATGAGATCAAAACTTCGCATGATAAAGTATCAACAGTCGAGAGGATACCGCATGGACAATTCAATATTCATAAATTTAGTCCATACTATAAACCGATTCAATACGTTTTTTCGACAGAATCAGAAGAAAACATCTCGCCAAAAATTATCCCATATCCGACGTATACGAAGAATTTTACAAAGATTGATGAAAACGTCATGAATATACGTGGGAAGAGTTTGATACCACTCACCAGAGATTTCAACTTGAATCATCATGCCCCGCTATTGCGTATTGCGCCAATGTTCACCGATTATGAGCACGACAGTCGAGGAACCACAATGCATCCAATTATAGATATGACATCTATTGAATACTGAATTTCATCCAGGATAATTCTGATCGTTTAAAAAAAATTCGCCATGGTAATTTCTCAATACAAATCTTTAGCTAAATTATATCTATAATACGATTGTACACTTTCATATGCTCACATCCTTTGTCTTCCATCCGATGAATAATTACATCTAATCAAACTATATATTCGAGTTTTGGGATTGTAAATATATCTATCAATATCCCATTCTGATGCATAGTATCCTAATATTTGTATCCATTTATGTACAAAAAAATTCATGAATTCTCCTGTATTGCATGTTACAGAATATGAAGAAAAAACACCATCATTGCAGTGATTTGGAAAATAAAATAACAATGATTATGAATAACCTTGAAGACCGACTGTCCATTGAATAGTATCCTATTCATTCAAACTATTCAACTCAATGATTATACTTGAGCAACAATAATAAATACATCTACATTTTGTGTAAAATCACAGTTTGATCAATTAATGGAATTCAATATATACTTACAAATTCTTCGTCATGTGTGAAAAACAGTACACCATCTGAAGAAGCTCATCGTGACCACGTGTCGGCCAACTTTCAACCACAACTAACCATATGTAGAATATCAAACTTCAAACGGCGTGACAACATTTTCTATCATACCGCGTAACACCAAACAACAATAGCAAATAATCAGCATCTCTGTGATGCTAAACAATAGAAATGAGAAACTATTACAATGAAAAAACAGAGGAATGAGAATAAGTAATAGCGCTCATGGTCGATCTCAATACAAAACACTGCGTTTTCCGAGTTTGAGATCAGCCTCATGTACATTCTTCTATTCTATTTATTGTTTATCCTCTTCCATTTTGCACACAGCGTTTTTATTCATGCCATCTCCCCTTCGAATTTCCAGGGACATTATTTTTTTGAATTTCGCGCGTGTGGCATAACTTGAGGAAATCGAAACTAGAGGACGCCAATTCGATGTATCACAACAATCTCGATAACTCCCCATGTCTATATTCCGGCACATCATACACCTTTGAAGTTTAAGCATAGATACAAAATATTTATGCCATGCTTGTACACCATGTTCATGTGTCCAGCATGCTCATAAGTGTATACATGTTTCACAACAATATTCAATTTAGCCAATATGTTTTATATCACATAAACATACATCAACATCTAAACATATATTGTAATAGAATCCACCGACCTTGTAAAATTATTCCATTCTGAAACATTATGACTATACCAATGCTCTGAATGTAACGTCATTTATCCTGCGCTACAAGTTATTGCACATAAATTTTATCACCCATTATTGACCTGATGATTATATTCGGATAATTCGTACTTGCTGATTGGAATTTTCGGCTAGGATCATTTTCGTAATACAAATACTATATACTAGCCGTAATCGTAGTATATACTCCAACAATTATCGAATGCCATCACAAATATGCCATCCTTACAATTGAATTCCCAATTTTTTGTAGATCATTCATTAATCAATTACAGTTAATGAGTAGTGCAACATTCAATTTTACGTATAATATATTTGAATAGGTGCATTCGTGCGTATTACTTCAACACAATAAATGTCAATCAACCACCATAAGTGAAGTGATGGCGCTGATTATGTACATGTGTATATGTACACAAAAACAAGGTTTTGTTCATGGTAACTTGCCCACACTTGATTCATACTAAAAAGGATTGAGAATAATCATCCTTAGTTGGATTGGATGAGAAAAAAGGTTTAGACTTTTACAAATGTGCATTAACGTGAGACATACCACATTGCATACCGGAGGTACGTGAAATATTTTGATACAATTTTCATGTCAGTAGCGCGATGTTTCCGTGCGATGATGTGTCAATATGGACGAGAAACGAGTTATCTATAAATAATTGATTAAAATTCAGTACCCAATGTGGCGAATGAGATAAAAATTTTGATTCCTAGCGTGAAATGTTTTTTATCTATGTGTAATTATCTGTAAGTATGTACGTGTGGAAGCATAATCTAATGATTCACGTATCGTATCTCACAATATTTAATTCATAATAACGAATAATGTTTATGTTAGGTGCTGAACGCAGACAAGCAGGTTTTGCCAGACTGAAAAAAATCGAGGATTATTAGGACATTCTGAAATTGCGAAGATGGGCTTCAGGGAATTCAAAATCGGCACATTGTTAACAATTTTCGTAGTAATAATAGCTGTATACTATCGAACAAATGATAATGAACTGAACAGACGTCTGACAAGAGTTCTTCATGGCCTTCAACGTCTCGAAAATAATCACGAAATCATAGCAAAACCTAAAGTGGCGATAGGTTATGGTGCATGCACTGATGTTTTCATTGACGCGAAATATTTATTGCACTACACGTCCAATATTGGAGATCCAAGTCATTTTGATGAAATAAATAATGAAGAGGAACTGTTGAAGAGCTTTGCATATTACTTCAGACATGGCGCTGCGGCTGAGTAAGTATCACCACTTCAGAATGTCCATGCACAGCGCTTCGCTAATTCTATACATCAAAATACGTGTATATAAATTTGAACTAATTTAAGATATTTTTCAGGCGATATATGACGAATGGAACGTTATTTGATAAACTCGTGGCAGAAGCCAGATCAAATCCATCATCATACGCTGCTATTGGTGGCAATGCACCTAGTATGGCAATGCGATTCGCTAAGGAAGGATGCGATGTTATGTTAGGTGCCACAATGACACGTTCACTGGAACTCACAATGCCCGATAGCGTTGAAATTGTTGGCGGTCAAGTTGACAAAGATGATATCCATTTAATTTTTGAATATAAACGTGGAGAAAAGTGGGGTCCATATACCAGTCCAAGAGCTAATAGATATATTCTCCACAATGATGCCAATAATCCAATGATGAGCTCCCTAGAAATTTTCGCTCAAGCATTGCCGAAATTCAAGCCTGACATGTTAGTTGTTAGTGGAATACAGATGATGGATAATTTCCAATTTGCTGCAGGTAATTCGGACACTAAAATTCTTATCATCCTGGTTTTGATTATTTTTCTTCATTTCTATGATTAAATATACAGGTGTACGGCAAGACAGACTGGGGAAAATAAGACAACAAATGATTGATCAGTTGCCAACGACAAAAATACATTTTGAAATGGCATCATTCGCTGAGAAGGAGTTACTGATTGAGTTGCAAGACATGATTATACCATTTGCTGACAGTTTGGGCATGAATGAACAGGAGATAGCCAATCTATATAATTCCATGTATTACGGTAATGTTTCTTTGGTGGCAAATTCAACACCAAGGGTGGCCACGATTCTCGATTACATGAGAGTTCTACTCAAACTTATCCGAAATCGAGCGAGTACAATGAACCATTCCCGCCCACTGACACGATTACATATCCATACACTGGCATTCCAAGCAATTTTAACTGTCAAAAATTCTCAATGGAAAAATTCAATGGGCGCTGCTGCCAAAGCATCACTCGTTGCACATCGACATGTATGTGGGACGAATACAATTGATATAAGGAAAGCAACATTAATTATGGACGAGAGTTTCTCAACATCTAAGGTGTCTAGTCAAAGAATATCCATGAATTCAGAAAATCCAGTTTCATGTTGGGATGAAATTTTGAAGAATTCTGATACGGAATTGTCTGTTGAGGTGTGCGTCGCACCTGTGCTTGTATGTACAGAGGCAAGCCAAACTGCAGGTGGCGGTGACAATATTTCAAGCGCAGGTTTGGTTCTCCAAATTTAAGACACATTATTTGCTTCACATCACCTGACGAGAAATTTATTTGTCATTCGGTTATGAGAACGCTTCAAATTTGACCATTGTATACGCATTCCGCCAGTGGCAGTATTACTTGTATCAATATACAAATAATATTTCAATGAGAGAAGTTATTTGGCACAATGAACCAAGCATAAATACAATGTAATTATAGCCTCAAAACTCTCAATGTATGAATAAAGGGCTTAACTATCGATTAGGTGTGGATATACATCGTATAAGATCCAGTCTTTCGGGTATTTTAATGAATAAGAACAGGAAAACTCTTTTATAATGTATTTTTTGCATAGTGGTTTGTGTTCTTATGATCTAGCCATTCGCAACTGTTACAATATTCAATAATTAAAAATGGGATGTTGCAATTAAAACAGATTGACATAATATAAATCCTCATTGATAGAGTTACATTTTTACGATTTCCGTGAAGACATAATAATTAAAGATCTATAGGGGCAAGGAATATATTTTATTAAAATATCGTATCACCTTCATCAATACCAAGCATCTTCAGATCATCTGGTCCTGGTTGTGTATCAATATCGGTTTCCGCTTGGGTAATTTCAGGTGGCGGTTGATCCATATACTCCGGTCCATATCCAACACAACCAAGCATACTACTATACATTGTCGCGTACATGATGTTATTGTCCACAGGGACTTCCTTTTTAGTTTCTACCTCATCCTTAGGGAAAATAATATTCAGTGCTTCCTGTAAATCGTCTGGAAGGGGAGTGCTTGGATCCGCAGTGCGCTTATCCGACTCTTGACATTCTGTACCATCAATACCCACTGATGATTCCATCGGCATCATGGCCGCTGCAGCTTGTGTTTGAACAAATGCATTTTGGATTGGAGGTGGATGTGCAAACGTTGGCAACGTTACTGTTGGTGGTCTCTCACTGAATCTAGTCGTGTTTTGAACAAAAGATGACGAATTGGTGGGAATAAATGGTGGAGGTCTATTGGTACTGAAGCTTGATGAAGTACTTGTGGTATTCGACTGAGTAATAGATGAGAGCGGTGGCGGTGGTCTTGCGAGATTTGGCAAAGAATGACCAACGCCAACTGTATTTGTATCAACAGCAGCAATCGTAGGAACAATTATTTTGGACTTCTCTGGACTCTCCTCGACTATCGGTTGCTCAATTATTGTCTCCTCCGATTGATCTTCAATTTCCATGTCCACCACTTGTTGAGGAATCGCTGTTGTGACCGTCATTGTTGAGTTTTTTGGATTATTCAGAACAGGCGGTGGTGGTGCAACTAGAATCTTCATGGGTGCCTGTACTTTCTGAGAAATACTGTTGTTGAGGTTCACTGGAGTTGCCAATTTCGTTATGTGGACAACACCTGGTGGATTTATAATTTCACTCGGAACCTTCGGAGTATTTTCAAATTTACTCTGAGCATATGGTAATGGGGCAATATCTTTTTCAGATGTTTTGGGCTCTTCATTCTTTTTTTTAAACAAAGGTAGTCTACCGATAAATGGTAATTTCCCCTTGTTGGATTGAGGTTGTTGTTTCTTCATTGGTACTTGACCTTTCTTCGACTTAGATGCAGACTCATTGGTCTTTTTTTCAAACTTAGATTCGTCATTGGACTCATCGTCACGTCTATCTTTATATTTGTCATAATTACGTTTAGGACTGTTATCACGCCAATTTCGATCACGTCGTGGAGAATCATCTCCCCCGCCACCCCCTCCTCTTCGGTCTTTTCTACGATCATCATAGTAATCACGATCACGATCCCGTTCACGGTCTCGGTCACGATCCCGATCTCTGCCGCCACCTCCACTGGTGCCTCCGCCACCGCTACCACCCCCTCGTCGTCTGTCATAGCTATCATATCGACTATGATACTTGTCATCACGTCGATCGTATTTACGCTCACGTTCATCTCTATGTCGATCTCGCTCACGATCACGATCTTCTTCTTTATCGATCGACTTCTCATTTGGTTTAACTGTCATATTAACTTGCTGCTTCGTCCAAAATCCCATGTGGGGTTTGGGCATATCTTCGGGTTTTGGAATGTCAATCGGGTTACTTGTTATTTGTTGAGTCTTTTCTTCATCTTTTTTTATCCAAAATGATTTGGGTGGCTCCTTTGGACCCCAAGCTTCTAAATCAGGATCGGGTTTGTTTGGGAAACATTTGCTATTCTCTTCGTCGTCTTGTTGCACCAGCTCAGTGGTCGGTCTACAAGTGACCTTCATTTCTTCTTCCTGCTTTGCTTTCAATTTGTCTCTTATAGAATTCAAAAGCTGCCGATCATCGTTTTCTTGAGATGGTGCTTCAGGATTCAATGATTTGTTTGGTGGTGTAACGTGAGTCCAATGACCTTTAAGTTTAATCCCGTGATAATCAATTTCTTCATTAAGAATGGCTTGTGTTGATGCCTTCATTTTGTTTCGCATAGCCACACGAATACTCTTAGACATGTCTTGATCGGAATCAGTGTCTGTGTTATCTGATTCACTACTACTGTCACTGTTGCTACTTCTGTTTTTTCGCTTCTTTGATTTTTTTTTATTTTTCTTTGATTTCTTAGATTTTTTTGGCCTTGATGGAGGCTCATCCTCTTTCTGTTTCTGAAGCTCCAAATGCATCTGCTTTTGTCGTTCATCGGAAAATGCTTTTTCACGATCAGCCATCCAATCAGTTTCCCAATGCGGGTTTTGCTCAACAAAACGCTGTAATTAGAATAATGTCAGATTACATCTCTTACATGTTCTGCATATTGCATTATCACTATCGTCATATGGTGAGGAGAGTTAATGTTATCGTATAATCAGCCAATGAATAAAATACATAATGAAAATTGAGGGAATTGATATCATACATAAAATAAGTGTAACGATTATAAATATGATTGTCAATCATGCCATTTTGACGAAACATGAGAATAGACCTACCGAAAAATTTTCCGAGTGCCGCTTGGATTTAAGGTGAAGACTCGCACAATGCAGGTCGCCTATCCACGAATCACACAGCTTGCAGTACCATGCCGTTGCCGCACTGAAGAATTGCAGACCTATAACCCAAAAACATTAAAAATTGAGTAAACCCGTGCATCGAAACGGGTTAATATTCATAAGTTCATAAAGAATGACCTTGTGCTCAGCCACGACACATCAAGTCACTGAAAACAAAGGTAGCAGTACATTAAAAATTGATTGAGAAATGATTGTATAGCACGTCAAAGTTCCATTAATGTCGTCTGCCAGTCGCATCTCTGTAATGAAGGAGTGAGGACAGGTGAAAATTCTGATTTTTATTATACGGTTTGGACAAATAACGTATACAATACTTGCAGTGCACAATATTCTATCGAATCATAACGATTCTATATTTTAAATTATCATATCTTATCGATGGGCCGATAGTTGGAATTAATGAATGCATTATTCGTTATCAATTCTTATGCTTGAACGTTCAGTATCTTTTACACTGCTCGATGCACGGACGTTGATGATATAAATTACATTTTCTTCAAAAATATTGTATATAGATACATCCGCGTCCACATACGCGCACTTACATTCACATATGCAAATCCCGCCCCCGTGAACGTATGTACCAATAAAATCATAGCCCGGTATGAATGATGCTTCTGATTGACTTGGTATCATAATGTTACACTCTCCCCACAAGAAAAAGAACAAAAAAAAAAAAACGCAACATTCTCTATGAATATTTCCTAAGCCACGTACACTTTGTAACAATTTTTCACAAATCTGCATCGAATTAGAACTCAGCGAGCATCGTATAATTTTAAAAAATCGGTTTCCAAGAACCATTCATTGTTGATCATCAAACAACCATCAGACAATGAAATGAAAAATCACATTCAATAGAATTCCATAATATTGATATCTTCATGAGCATCCGATGCAGCTCATGTATGTGCCAACTCGTCATATATCCTCTGTTGTGGTGAAAACGGCTGTACACAATCGGTTGATTTATCATTTCTTTCACATATCACTTAAAGAAATTTTGGTTGTCAATTCAACTATACCATATATCGCCTATATAATTGGGAACATTAATATTCTTCACGTGAATGATAATCTTCGTGATAAATAATGTGGAATCAGTATCGTGACTATATATCTCAAGTAACTTGCGACCATTTTATAGATGACAGTCTTCTTCAATACATACCACACAATAAATTGTCAGTGCACAAGCTACGGAATTGTATACTAATTAGTAAATACCCATTGAATAATATTCGTACCTTTTATCGGCGTCCGTTTTGTTGGTAGTCCAGGATAATACGGCACTTCCTTTTCAGTTCCATCTCCATTACGCTCGTGCCACGGCATATCAACGATCTTCCGTTCCTAAGAACCAAACCAAAATAACTGTTGAGCACGATAAGTTTCACACGATATAGAGCATAAATACTCGCGACCATGTGACAATATGCAACAGTAAAATAGCCCTCATTTTTTTTTCTTATTTTTCAAGACATGTAAATTCTCATTCATTTCGTGTAAAATGATTATTAAAACAAAATATGACATCTAATTTACATGGATAATCATTCTCAACAATATAATATGAAATATATTTGAGATTTTTAACTCACCAAACAGGTCTCTTTGTGCTCATTAGAATGTAGATGATTCAAATATTCTTTAGCTGTTTTGGGAAAGATATCACAGACTTTGCACCAATGCATCTCGGGATCATAATGCACGAAATTATACATAGGTTTTGTGTCTTCCTCGCTATGCTTCGATGATTTGCGATCCTTATCGCCTTTGTGATCTTTCTCTGTATCTGAGTCCTGTATTTTGCTGGGTGACTCGACAATTTTCACTTTCGGCAATTCTTCTTTGGGGCTTTTTGAACGTTTCAATGGCAATTCTGGTTTGAACTTACTTTTAAGATCATCAACCGTTGCTTTATCCCCAAGTATCCCCGACAGCATATCAATAACATTGTGTATTGATTTCATTTTGTTCTGTATTTCAATCTGTATAATATTGGAATGAATAAAAATTCATATGTCGTGATGTAAAATCAGAAATAATTACCTGCAGCTTTTGATTCTCCTTAACAATACGATTATTTTCACGGCCACCTTCTTTCCCTATCTCGTCACACTGATGACGCAACGTTTCCAATTCTCTTTCAAGAGTTGCTGATTTTTTCACGTATTCTTCACGCTGTTTTGCTAGAGTCGCTTTCTGTTGTTTGACTTCAGCTGCAATTGCTGTCATAAATTTTGATAGCATGAATTTAATTACTTTTTATTGTTCATAATTAGGATTTATATATTTTTTTCTTTTTCTCCACACCTTCTTTTTTGGCCTCTTCTGGTCGTGAAACGGCAATCAGTCCGGATGAAACAGAATCCATGGAACGCGCAGCATCTGGGGCCGGAGCAATTGATGCTGGAGCCTGCGAAGGCTGGCTGTTATAAGGAACTTGTCCTCCTTGCCAATTAGGTGGCGGATAATCCTAAATAATTCAAAATCAAAATTTACGATTGACTCCAAATTGAATCGATCGTTATTCCTAAAAACGAACCATCACTCCTACCTAAGATACTGTATATTGAGCGCCAAATACATTCACGAATGAATAATAGTGAGCATACGTGGAAAACTAATTGTATATTACCACAATGAAAATAACACGGAAAAACTCTCATCGTACTAAATCATAATCGTAGAATATAATTTTGATACTCACACTTCGGTAATTAGATGGTTGGTAAGAATATTCATAGCCCTGATTGTAATTATAGTTGTAGTTGTTGTAACCTTGATTATATGATGGCAATGGTGGCGGTGGTTGACTTGTATTTGGTGGTGGTGGTGCCTACCAAATGGAATGCATGCAAGCACGAATATTGATTAGCTAAGAATCTTATTTGATAAAAAATTTTTACTCAATACAGCGAAATCATTCAAAAAAGAACCTGGTATTGATTGTGAATTGGTTGGACATATCCGGTTGAAGCTGCACTTGCAGCGGAGGGTTGTGATTGATTTTGCGGATTTGATTTGTTCCAATCTTGTGATCTACTGCTACATTCCTTTCTACGTCTTTCACGTGAATCAGATCGTCTATCTCTTGAACGCGAACGTCTATATCGTGATCTTCTAGGAGATGGTGATCGATCTCGATCATATTTTCTGACGCGTCTCCTGTGAGACGAGTCGTCGGAATCGACGCTAGGGCTTCTAGGACCTTTTCTTCTTGATTCAGACTCCATTATGGTAATGCGGATTTTTCTCAATGTGTGTTAAGCTTATTTCCTATATACTAGAACACATTCGACTTATTTAGTTGTAGTGCAACAAATACATTAACAACTTACATCACATTTATACATGAAAAAATTAGCTTCTTAGTCAGAATATTGTTGCAGCCATCGCGGCCATTTATAAATGATAAACGTGGTAGTAAACACAATCACCCAGTATTGCGCCGCCACGACTATCCAACGAATCTATTTCTTATTCGCTAGTATATATATATATCCCACATGTCCATCAACTGATTATCATATATACAATGAGAGAATATTTATATGCACAATTGATGCGTTGATACTTAAATAAATATATATACATGCGTGATATTACCTCGCCAATGAATTCTGTTTGATATATCCAAGAAGCCGAAAATGTGTAAAACGTACAACCACGAAGAATCACGTAGAACCGATCAACCGATTATCTCAATATATCCATGCAATAGACTTTATACATATATCTATCCGGAAAAAAACCTTATACCACATAAAGTTACTCAGAATTGAAATTTACATGTGGTGTTTGCAATTCACTTTCGTGTGAGGCGGTTCTGTGGGATTCTTCACGAACGCGGCAAATTCGAGATCTATCTGGACAATAGATGCCAAAATGCCGACTACCATAAATTATTGACTTCATGCAGATATATTGTAAATAACATGTTTGAATGTGTGGAAAAATAAAACAGTAGTGACACAAAAAAGATTCATGTGGGATGCGATAGTGCAATTCATCTATTAGCGAAAATAAACATAGTAACCTTAGTACAGAAGCCGGATAGAGCCGGATGAGGTCATTATTTACAACCAAGCATAGAAATCGACGGTAATGCTCCCTACTGGCTCGGGTAATTACTTCCAATATTACCTTAATGGATTTAGGCTTTTACGGATGTATGTATTTTTTGGCGTAACCATAGACTCTTCACAGACTAAACGATTGTTGCGCATCTGAATAGCTCTGAGTACATGGTGTGAACTTGTTTCGATAACTAATGGATGAATGATATTGGTATGATATGAGGCTGTTGTATTCAATCGCATTCGCAGTGAATTCTTTCGACGGTCTTCGTTAAATGTTATTCACTAAAAGCTATATTCCCTCAAACAACAATAATACATTGTGATAAGTAACTTTTCTCTTATATGACTTAATATTTTGATGTGACTATAAGAAGAAAGATGTGCAGTGACAAGTACATAACTTAATTATGCCGAGCAAATGCATTGAATAATCGAATGCTTGGCATGTGTATGCACAAACGGATACACACATACAAACATATTTTAAGCATTCATGTCTACATGTTTATATGCAATTCCCGTCTTCAATCAGTATTGAGATGCGAGATATGTGTAAGTCATTCTCGCGAAGTTCAACGTTTCGTGCAGTTTCTATAATATTATGGAGTAGAAGTATTGTTTGTGGCCACTGCACCATTTGTGAATTAGATGAATGGCCATTGTAAAAAGTGTTATTCAGTTATTCCTCGGTACATAAAATATATTCGTAATGTTCTTGGGTATAGTACAATCTAACCCGTTAGAATTCGCCTAATGCAACCAACTAGCTCTTGATTGGCCATAAATGATGCGTCTACCCTACACATACATCTATTACTGCTATTACTAATAATATTTGAAGTTTCTATTAATGTTTGAATCATTTTACAGCTTTTCATGTAGACATACAATATACATAGGGACGAAAAACTCATTTATCATTCCAAAGTACGAAATAATTATCACAGTGTTCCGTTGGGAACATACAATTTCCAAATTTGTGTCAATTGGAAGTGTTAATCGGCGTGTTATGTTTTTTCCCAAATCTATAGATATAGCAGGAAGTGAATAAATATAAACCAACGTAACCTTGCGGCGCTCGGCAGTCCGGTACGTATTCAATGTTTTGAACAACTATCTTTATTATTATTATGCTATTTTTTGAACCACCACACTTTCACTCAATATAGATTCATATTTTACACCGCAATATCTTTGGTTTTCATTGTTTTTCCTCTCCATTATTTGTTTGTTCTCTAGCAGTATATGTCGAAGAGATGAGTATATATAGATATATATCTGCGAGTGTGTATTGTAATAATTGCAAATGTGAATTGCAGTTAACCACAATGGATGATCAACTTTCTATTGCAGATAAAATTCAAACAAAATATTCACTAAATTGATGTACTATATCAAAATGAATGATGGATGAAGATACAGTATTAGTAGATGGCCCATATAATTCGTTGTGCAAAATGAATGACTCGCAGTTCTCATTCAGAACTTTATCCTCACGTTTACCAAAATCTTTGATAGAAGTAGGAGCACTTATTGGTGTGAAAGGAATTACGAGTGTTGCAACAAAGAATGGAAAGGAAGACGACGAATCGATACCAATTGTGAATTTAGATGGTCTGGTATATGCTTTTCAGAATGATCAATTATCAGAATTGGGTTCGGCCAAACTTGACAACAATAAGAGACTTGTAAATGAAACAAAAAAATTAGATTTAAGATGCAAAAATGACGTGGTTTGTGAAAGAGAAGTGATTATCGACGATTGTATGGGAAGCTCATGTGAAAGTGAAAATGCGTATGATCCCGCGAATGCCATTGTAACTCATGATCGGGTCTTAGAAGAAAATAAATCACAGTCGGAGAAAATTGATTCACAAATGCATGATGAGGTTACATTGAACGCAAATGATTTCGTTGAAGTGGTTGCTGCATTCAAATGTAAAATATGCCCATTCACTAGTCAAGATCGGGGGCAACTACTGAAACATTTTGAAAATATCCATGTGAATATCCCATGTGTGGAGAAAAATAGTGGAGAAATATCGAATGACAAAGTAGCATCAAGTAGTGTCAAACTACTCTATATGTGCGGCGAATGTTCAGGATGCTTTCCATCAATGGAAAGCTGCCGCGAACATATGATAAATGATCATCAATTGATGGACAAAGTGTCTTGCAATAAATTTAATAATGAAAAATTTCCCAATTATCGCCGCATGACGAACCTGAAAGCGACTTACGGAGAACAGATCAAAAACACATTCAGCGGTGAAAAATTGGGCCGACAGTCAAAACCCCCCAAGATTCTCAGCGTTAGCTGTAAAACCAATGAGAAAAACATAAAGGTGAAAGAGCGCAATATCAAATGTTTCTATCGCGGATGTTTACATAAATTCAGTACGGAAGAAATGATGCAAAAACATGTAGTTTGCCATATTGACAACCAGAGTGTAAATATTTTCAAATGCAATATTTGCACTGATATGAGATTTACCAAGTGGAAAGCATGCTGTTCACATTTGTGGAAGAAACATGAGATTGGTATGTAATTTATTGCGAATATAAAAATATTGCGTGGCAATTGAATGGTTCTATAATATGAAGTATGTGTGTGTGTGTGTGTTAATATATTTGTTTTAGATATTGATCTTCTATCCTGCCCTATTTGCAAAGCTTATAAGAGTTTAACAAGCGTGAAGCTATCGACGCATATGAGAGTACACAGTGACAATCGTGATTATGAGTGTCATGATTGTGGGAAACGATTTAAACAATCCAGCCAATTACGCAATCATCGCGTTATGCATTTGGATCGCAAAGATGTGGATGGTCCACGTTGGTACACATCAAAAACTTGTGAAATGTGTGGAAAAATTTATGCTGACTCGAAATGTCTTAAAAATCATATACAAGCCGTCCACTCCAAGCTTCGACCGTATGTATGTAACGTTTGTGGCCATGCAAGTGCGAGGAAAGCCATGCTTCAAATGCACTTGCGTCAGCATACCGGTGATAAACCATTCAATTGCGATATATGTGATTTCAAAACTGGCGATCATAACTCTCTACGTCGCCATATCATGCGCCATACAGGTGTTAGACCCTACAAATGTCCACATTGTTCATATTCTGCTATACAAAGTAGCAGTTATAAAAATCATTTGAGAACAAAACATCCATTACTATCTGGACTATTCTCGTGCGAGATATGCCCATTCAAAACGATAAAAAAAGAAAGTTATGTGGAACACATGGGGGACCATACGAAAGGCTTGATTAAAACACCTGTTGCACGTAATGGTGAACTTTTTTTTTTTCTTACATTATTGCCAATAGTCATATTCGTATTTTCTTTTGTTTAAAATTGATGATCGAATTATGTCCACAGATGATACCAATGTTGAAGTCTTCCCGGGTAATATGGCAGCAGCTCATTTAATATATAGTTGTTTAGGAGCATTCTCTGAAGTGGATAAAACTATCGAAGCTAGTTTGATGTCTTCTTCAACATCAGTAGATGGTACTTTGCAGACCATTACTATACAAATACCATCAACACATCTCGAGGGCTCATTGCCAATGACATCGCAAACTACTGTGAAAAAAAATATTTCGGTGATAGATCAAGAAGACGAAGAGACGATGCATTGCTTCTTGAGAATCCCACATGAAGAAGAAGAAAATATAGACACGGGTGGTATAACTATTCCGGCAGAGTCTCAACAGGCTGTAGATGTTACGGATCCTGCCATTCTCAGTGTTGATTTATAGTGTATAAAATGAATAATGTCCGTTGAATAATATTTGTTTGGGAATGAGGAAAACAAATAGTGATAATATTTAACAGTGTGTGATGCCTGTGGAATTGTCTGACAGTATATAATTGACATTTGCTGTTTTCGTAGTTTTATTATTTCCAATGGACTGTCCGTTTCATGTCACACGAGTATATAATAAAAATTGAATTCAAAACTACTATTAGGAAGCTGATTGTAGAGTGAAAAACAGTACGCCCATGATCTTACTTGACTAAGACTTTACCGAGTATTAGAAGCAATATGTAATTCTTGAATATTCGAGGGCATGCAGTGCGTTCCTTAGGTTGTTTGTTACGATTTTGGCTATCACTCTCCGAGTAATTCTCCATAGTAAGCTGTCAAAGAAATCAATTTCCGATCCAAGAAATTCTGTTCCACTTCAACGCCTCCATCAGGACCAGCCAGCAGAGCAAGCTGTAATGAATTATAAATATGGTATTATTGCACTTTATGCTGAAAAGTAGGGCGAATAGAAAAAAAATTATTATTTCCCAACCTGTATGGTATCAATATTTCGTGGTAAAAAATACGCTATGTCGGTAGAAATTCGTTGAGCTGTATTAAATAAGGCTGTTCCACCAATCGGACGTAGAATATCATTGAGGTCAAATGTATAATTTTGGTTGTATGTTGGGCCACCCCACGGCGGACTAAGAAAAACAACGTCTGCTACGAGTGTGTCTGCTAATTGGAAGAAATCTCCAATGATGAATTCAATTCGGTCTTCAACACCGTAAACTCTAGCATTATTGCGAGCAATTTCGATTTTGTTTGGATCAATATCTATAGCGATTACTCTTTCACACGTAAATGCAAATTGTATTGCATTGCCACCAGCACCACAAAAAGCATCTACAATTGTATCACATCTACATCGTTGTGCAATATGAACAGCTACTTTTTCTGGCGTTACAGAAAACCAACTTTCCCGATCTAATTTTATTCCTTGGTCAAATTTACTAAAAAGACGGTATCGTTTAATCCAATACTTGATTAATTCCCGATCGTTATTTATCTCAATCGGAAGACTCGTATTCCTCTTATTTAGCTTCCTCCTCCGCTTTTTCTGTGATTTTCTAGCTTTTTCATCATCAATAGACGGCGTGAAATCATTTTCGATCTGCTGTTCATCGGCAATGAATACGTCGTCTGTACTGTCATTGCTGGTTACAGTAATATTATTATCGGTATTAGCAGTACCTTGTAGTGGTAATGGCATCGTGAAAGATGGTGATGATGCTTCGAGAGAACTGACACTCGGTTTACTAAAAACTAGCCGCTTCGCATTCAATCTTTTATTGTGACCTGCATTGCATTCTTCGTCTGAACTTGACGTGAATTGTTCTTGTGTGTAAGAACCCCTCTCTGTTGGTTGTAATTGAGTTTCAACAGGGAGAGTTATGGGACAATATGACAAATAGTGTCTGACCTTATCAATTGTATTAGTCAACTCTACGCCATTATCATCGAAGTAAGTGTGTTTATTTGTAGTCTTTGATTTGTTGAACTTCATTTTGAGTTGTCTATCTGGCAGTCTCACGTACTTTTTTCTGTAAATCACTTGTCCCTGCAGTTTGGTCCCTTCATAATCGTCATTAAATTTGTAACCCATCAAAGAAAATGCCTTTTTCAGCATCTCGAAGTCTCCTCCAGAATCATGATCTGCTGCAATGTCATGTGTACGCTTTAAAGTAATCGATTTATTGTTATCTGGTTTATCACCGTCTACATCGCCGCGGCCACTGCTATCACAACCAAAACCTATACTACTGATTGGCGATAGGTTCGATGCATTATACACAATTGAGGTCGTAGTTGAAATGGGATCGAGTTTTTTATCGAATGCACTATCATCTCTTCCATCAGATTGGTATGCTGTTTTCTCATCACTTGCTGAGTTAATATTCTCGCTGGGTTCCACAATTTCATGACATTTCATTGATAGATTCTTCATGAGTGCACCAACTGATTCAATAATCTTTCTCTTTTGATCAGAAAATTTCGACATTGGTTTTGTTTGTTTTTTGTTAGTACTAATCTTTTTTTTTACTTGATCATAATTTTTTGGTGGAGTTTCTTTCATAGTCGTGTGTTCAGGGTCACATGACTGATTCACTTGTATTCTATTATATCTCGCAATAAAGCTGTCATAGTGCTTTCTATACATTATTTGGAAATTAATCTTCCACAAATCTTGCCAATACTTATCATTTTCGTGTAATGCCAATTCATTTTCTTGATCAGAACTATTGCTAGTCGTGGCATTACTCTCGACTGAACTTGTGACGGAGCTCACAAGACTAAGAGATTGCGCTGAATTCGAATCGAAACTTGATTCAGATAAGGTCATCTTCGTGACATTAGTCATAGAATCAGATGTAGCATTCGTTTTCGAAATGGATCCATTAATGGAATCGCACCTGGAAATGGCAAAGATTCTCTCGTCTTCGGAATACGACGGATAATTATAACTCCCTGCCTCGGTGCTTATATTATTGCCCGATACATTTCGACCTTCAGTTATTCGTGGTTCATTAACAAAATCCTGATATGTACAGTTCATTGAAGTGACCGAATCCGAATTTTGGCATTTAGTTTGAGTTTGTGGCTCTATTACGGTTTTAGTTTTATCAAATATGCCCTCAAAATTTGCACGTTCTATTCGACAATTAACGTGAGCTTGATTCGGGAAGCATGTGTTTTGTTCACAATATTTGTCAGCAACTGTCGATTGTATGGAGACTTGAGTGTTCGGATCAACAATATCATTGTTCAAGTACTCTGGATTGATATATTCAGCATACTTGTCAATCCATGAAGCCCAAATCAAACGTTCACCATTAGCAGCCCAGAATTTATCCCACGACAAATCAATTAGACTTTTGTTTTTGTCGATTCCATATGAGAAATCGATGTTTAAATATGAATCATACTCGTTGGTGTCAATAATTGATGATGTGGATTGTTTCTTATACTCGTGATATTCGGATAGATCTGCACCTGAGTCTGATTGATGGAGACCAAGTTTGTGTGCGAGTGTTTGCGTTGTCGATTTATGTATAGAGTCTCGGATAGAATCATGTTCGTCGGTCGAATAATTGTTATCTGTATGTGAGGCACTACAATAACAACTAACTGGTTCTTCCTGCAAAAGAATAAATACATTCTTACAACATCAATTATTAATATGTCAACAATTGACGGAAAGTGAAAATTGTACAAATTGTGTCTCAATTGGGCTATTTTCCTGTGTGTCAAACATTTCTGTTAATCTCTCGTTCTCAGGTTCCTCCTCGTTGTCAGTAGGATGATCAGACACTTGATTTGTAACAAAATTGGCTGGAGGGGTTCTGAAGAGGAAAAAGATGAATGAACAAAAAAAAATGGCAATGATAAATCTATGACAATGTTATAAATTGTATTGGACAATTAATACTTGGATGGGATTTACCGTATAAAAACCCGTGTACATAGACAATAAATATAATGATCTTGACCAAGACATTGTGACTGGTTGATGATGTATACTTGCGCAAGTGGTTCCCAGAAAGAATCCCCCATGCTTCAGTCGAAATATACCAATCCTTTGTTTTTCACTTTTCTTATACTGTGTTAATCACATTATGAACAGCCATTATTATCACTCACTATAACATATATTGTATCATCATATTGTTCAATATAAATACATATTCATATGTTCACTAAATCGATAGTGTATATTAGTATATTTATCGCGTTATAAGGGGATCTCAGTAATCATCAGCTCTTCTCAGCTGGGTCGACGTATTTATCATTGATACATGAATACATATACACATATATTTATACATATGAACATACATGTGAGTGAAAATATAAGCAATGAAAACAGGCGTCCATAAGAACCCAGATCCACAGACCAAACTCACCCCGACATTGGAAGTAATCACGTCAGCCAGTAGGCAGCTCTACTGTCAATATCTATGCTGAGTTCACGATAACTTCGGTTTCATTAATCGATTGTGGAGCACCATAGTCCATATAGCCATAGCAAAAGCTCTGTTGCTGTTTCCTTATTTATTACGATGATAACAGTTCATTCGGGATTCTAATAATTCTAATACCGACCCTTCTTGGATTGGAGTCGTTATCAATATAGTGTTAAGCACGGTTTATAATAAGAGCTAATATTCAATAAGAAATGAGGAATGATTATTTCTCGAAAAATATTATTTTCATAAATAATATTTTTTATTTGTGATATTTTCTTTCGATTTTATAGTATATAATTATGCAATAACAATGTATAGGCAATCATTCAGGGATTTAATTTTTCTTATCGATAATGTATCTGAAACTGTTCACTGTTGTCTACGTGAAATTGCAGCGTTCTGTCTCGCAATTTCTGGGAAAAACTGGGAATTATATTTCTGTCGTACATTTTGCGGTTTGACTGTTTCCCTGGATGGAATAGATTCGCCACGCAGCTTAGCTAACAGAGCATCACTTCTAATTTTCTCGGCTCTCTCTCTTGCAAGTCTCTCATCGCGCAATTTTTCAATTCCTAGATTAGGAGAATTGACTTTCGATGATTGTAAGTGTTTAGTTCTTCTAATATCTTTGTTTTCCGTCTTCTTTCGCTCCTTTTTTTTCATATCGAATTTTTCCCTTCTGATATCTTCATCTTCCACTTCTAATCGACGTTTTCTCGAAGTCTCTGCGGCCATGTAACTTGTTTTGTTTTGCGACCGGCATGAGCTCATGACACCTAGATACCGCTTTATATCAATGAGCGGATCTGAAATCATTTTCTTTTCTTCTTGTATTCCTTTTTTCGGCTCTTCGTCAATCAGTCGTCGTGGTAATTCATTGTACCAACTCGTATTATCTTTTGTACCATTAATATTCTGTCCAAGATACGTGAGATAACCAATTTGTTGCTCGTACTTCTCCTTCTCCGCCTTTTTTTCAGCTTCATATTCAACGTTTGGCTTATGATGATCAACTCTGCCCAACTCCAAATCCGCAAAAAAATTGACATGCTCGAGCTTCTCTGTTTCAATCTGAACTTTGTCATTTTGCAAAATATCATCTTCTCCTTGGTACCTTGCTCTAGTTTTTTCCCTGAGCAAATTAATCCGGGCTTCAGTCTCCTGTTAGAAAATGGAATTGGGTCAATGAATCGTAAGTTTATTCATGGGCACATCGTTAGTGCATGTATACTCACAGCCTTTTGAGATCGAGCTTTTTGAATTTTGACGTTCTCCGCAGCTGCAGCTTCGTCTCGGCGAACACGGGCAATATTTTCCCGTGTTCTTACATGCCATCTGCGCGAGGAAAAATGAATTTTACATTAGGTGGGATACCCCGAATCGAATTCATAAATTGAGAATACCAACCTTTTCTTTGGTAGTATGTTCATAGTTGACTTGATAAATATCTATATATGTCGTCTATATTATATATGGAGAAACTTTAACATATAATATAGACTGTCATAGATGTGATGTTTCCCAATGTATTCCAAGAATTCTAAATTGTGTCCTGCCGTTTCAATCTCGTCAAAGTATCCAATTTTGTTTATTGAACTATCACATCAACAGAACTCTGCATGTTGTCAAAAATGAACTATACTATGGGTTAGTTGAGTGGGATCGAACCGTGAGCGTGTACACTGGTGACGGGTTGATATATGTATGCGCGTGCCCTGTCCAATTTATTTTCGGATGTTTTTACACCCCATTGATTAGAACAGCACAGAACTCACATGTATTGATATGTTGTCGACACAAACGATGCACAGATGTCGGAACGTGGAATATACTGAATCTGAGAGATTCTTCCCGAGTGTAACAGTCAGTCTGTGCTTGTTATATAGAGGGCGGAGAAGTTGTGTGACGAAGTATGCCGAACGATGCCAACTGCCAAGCACGCCGAGCTAATCTGAGTTGATCACTGTACATCATGGTTGATCACAGCTCCGCGATGTTGAATTAAACGACATGTATTGTAATTGCACAGTTCGTACGAAAACATTCGAGTTTTATTGATAAATGACGTTTCAATACGTTTGCGAGGAACGAAAATATCTCAGTCGTGCTATCATTTTATCTATTGTCAATAGATAATATTGTGTTTCACAACGAAATAGTGAAAATTAAATTGGTAATTGCGGCTGGAAGATAATATACAATATGGCGGAAATAGCTGGTTCTACGGTGTTTATCAACGATGTTGTATCGTATAATACACCAGATCTCCTTCAGCAGGCTTTTCAAGAGGTGGCAGAGCAAGACGATAATGATAATGAATTTGTAACGTTTCTTGCGGCAGATGATGAGGACTCGTCTCAGACGATTCACCTGACACATGCACAAGCATCCGCTTTGAGGTTAACTTTTCAAGTTGATTCTACGATTGCAGATGAGGATACGGCGATCGTAAACCATCAAAACCCAAATGATACACTCATTGAGATGCATCATGACATTAAAAATAATAAATCCATTGAATTACCTCAGCCAATCGACATAATGGAACTGGCTTCAGACACACAATGGACAATTGAGGACGTTCAAGAAACAAAAGTGAAAACATTAAGTACGGCAAAATCAAATAATCGGGTCGTCCAAGGACTAACAGATGATTTAAGGAATAATCTCCAACCGAGAAATGTGGCTAGTGTTTTGGTACCCAGGAGTAATTCTAACGGACTAAGATCAAATAATAATGCATCAACAGGAATTACATCGACGTTTTCTGCATGCGGCTCTTCGAGAGTTCATACTGAAACGTTACCCAATAAAATGCCGACTAATTTTCCGTCTCCGCAGTTTATAATCAAACCTGCTAAAACACTCTTGAAAAGTGGCAAGAATCTAAGACTGATTCCAAATGCAAACACTATTGGTAGTTTAAATACCAACAAGGTGTCTACAAGCAATTTAACAGGCAATATTACAACTCAAAATTCTGTATTGCTTCCAAGAGCAACACTCATGACCTCGATGGCCCCACAAATTTTGAAAACAACTTCCATTTCACCACAGTTAATTCATGGAAATGCCATTTCGGCTCGATTACTTGATCCATTACAAATCTCATCGTGTGACGCGTTGCAAAGCCCAAATCTAACCGATTGTAATAGTAATGAATTCGCTGTGAACAGTAGAGCACGATCGTCACAAAACTTGGGCAAAAATACCACCCTAAAATCTTCCCTCATCACATCATCATCAAGCATGAAAATTCAACGAGATAATACTGAGCCATCTACAGTATCAGTTTCAACATCTACTTGTGAATCACCTTCGACGTTGAAATCATACGGACCAACTGGAACAACTAGTATTTCTGGATCACATTTTAGATCTCTACAAATTCCCACGCAATTAATCAAAACAGCTTCTCTAACAGTAGGAAATTCATCAACACTGTTAAACTCTAAAAAAAATTCTGTCACTCATCCTCCTCAAATGATATTGAAAAGCAGTCCACATCTAAAAACGCAACAGTTCAAAAAGCTGGTTACTTCAACATCCACAGCAGTCCATCATCGTGTACCTACACAATCTATGTCTACACCAATATCAATTCTAAAACCACAGACTAAACTCACAGATGCGACACGATCGAGTCCATTGATAAATTCACGAAATAATACAAATTTGAATCACGATTCTACGTCAGGTGCCAATCAAATTCCAAAGATGACACGAATCAATCAAACACAAAATAACCACTTTGTGAAATTAACATCAAACGACGATGGTAAGGTACGGTTAAGTGAATTATCAACTCATCCGGCAAGCCGAATGACGAAGAAACCAAAAACTATTAACACGTCACAAAACTCATCGAACTTGGCATTAAATGAGACTGGTAAACCTCTTGGCTCTAGCGAGAATCCGATTCAAATAATCCAGCAGGGTCATACGTTTCACAGTATGCAAAAACTAACTCAATCACAGTTAAAGCAAATAGCTCATGTACTCCAACAACGAAGTCAAGATTCTGCGGATCCAAACGAGAGGGTCGTTTACAGGTTTGTGATATAATTTATTTTCTCCCATCAAAGTTACAGGCATGCATGTATATAATATCATACTGAATTGGTTTTCCTACGCAGGTAACACAATCACCATAGACACAAATTTCACAATCAATTCAATTGTTCTGTTTCTTTCCAGGGTAGTTTTTCCTGAAGATTTGGATTTGAGGATTAGAAATCCAATTAATTTAATGAAAGGACGAGCTGGAAAAAGGGGCAGGCCTAAAAAGAAGCCTTCTACAGTTACAAAATCGTCGACACATGAGGAAGATATTGCCGAAGACATTAAGGTATAAACCTGACTTGAAGTATCAAAATTTTTTTCGAATAATCTTTCTATGATAATAGTAAGCAATGATGATATTAACATGAGTAATTCCAGGATGAACGGAAAAAACCAATGGCTCGTACTCGATCCGGACGTCTTTCACGACCTCCGCGGCACATTGTTCGGGATTATAAACACCTGCATCATTTGGATTTATTGCAACCCGATTTGGATGACTCGGATGGTGGTTACAGTGATTATATTGTAAGTAATGATAAACTTGAGACAGATGATGTCGCCAAAGATTTGTTGACTGGATATGAAGGGCCCAAGCGCAAGATATCAGATCATTTTCGTTGTCCTACATGCAATAAAATTTATTTGGGGCGAACACGAATGGCAAAACATTTTGAAATACACCCGGATCACGGAAACTCGGATCAACTTCCACCCCGCACTGTAGAACAAGATTTGAAAAGCAACACATTTCCGACGGATACATTTAAACGTAAAGGTAAAAAACGCGGGCCTTGGGCTTACATTACACCAGAAGCAAAATCTGAACGACGGCAGGCGAAATTGAAGGAAGCGTTATCAGCCTGTGACAATGGTGAAATTGTCAAAATAGCCGCCAAGCCTCTATTGAATGCGCAATCATTATTTGACCTTATGGTTTTGAAATCAGAGAATAGTATGGAAATATTTCTGAATGAACTTAAAATACTTTTGAAGAAGACACGTGAACAAGTCAATATCATGCTAGCACCTGTAAATAATGAAGACAAATATGAAAATATCATCAAGCTAGACGAAAAATCACTCTGCGATACTTTAGGTCTCTCCGCCGGTTTGTATTATGTAAAAGATGATGCTTTCAATAAATCTACTGATTTTTATAATACATCAGCAATGACCACATCATTATCGTCTTCATCGTCTTCGACGTCGTCAGTGTCGTCTGCATCAGAAGAGCCTCCGACAAAAGTGTTGAAGGTGAATGATGATACTGGCGGGGAAAATATCAAAGAGCGACTATCTAATGAACTTTCAGGAATACCTGATACGAATATGCGATCAAATTTTTTGACTGAAAGAAATCTCGATTCAATCAATGCAAATTGCCCCGAAGTTTTGACTGCGTTAACATTGGTGCCACGAGTTTCAGGCTTAATTACATCAGAAGTGAGTAAAACTAACAATGTATCGAAGCTTCTGATATCAAACACTGAAATTCAGAGTCAAATATCGGACAATCCCGGTTTTCAAAAAATCGACATCACCAGTTCTCAAAATTCATCATTCAAGAAGATGATAGGGGTAGACCACAATATCGATGTTTCGAACTTCACAACATCAGTTTTTCCAAAACTCGAGGAGAACTATGAACAGTCTAAAGCAAGCTCATCACCCCAGACATTCATCAAGTTGGAACCGATCCAGCAGGGTTTTGTTAAACTTAAAAATGGAAATGTGGATACCTACCATGAAGAAGAATTGCAAATATTTCAGAAACCCCAAGATGCCTTTGAAAATATGAGTGAAGCAACCCATACATTCGCCAAGGGTTTTCAAAAACTCATCTCAAAAATAATTCCTGTATCCAATACCGACAGTGATTGCGTGAATGCCAAGGCATGCATCACCACTACGAAAGATGAACAGAAATCGTCTAATGATATTTCCGTTATCCAAAATGCTGTTCCCATTATGACAGCAACATGTGATAATTCTAATATATTCGGTAGTGCTGGTAATTTAGATATATCAAAAATGACCAATTATGATTTAGATATATTGAGTAATGGTGAGGTTATAGATAAGCATTTGATAATGGATGAGAAATTAGTAGAGCAATTGCATTTAGTAGATCAATCCAATTTAGTCGATGAGTTGGTTTCCGAAAGACTCAAAAATATCATGCCGGACAGTATTTTGGATACTAATTTAATTACGAATAATTCGAATTTGGATGCGGAACTCGATTTCGAAGCATTGAGCGAAGAATTCAATAGGAATACAAGGAGTTGATTCAAAAAATTGACACATTCCAAAATCTTTATAATCTAAAGTGCTTCATTCTAATTGGATTAAACAAACTGGCGGCTTAAAATGAATATATATGTATATGTCATAGATGAGATGGATAGAATGACGGTAATTGTGCAGGAACTGTATAAAGCATTCTCTTTTTTATACACTTAATATTCGTATATTTTCATATTCCTGTATCATGAATTCAACGTACGATGAATAATCTGTATGTTTTTCGCGTTTTTTTATTTTTATTTTTCTTCTCTACCTTTTTCCTTCTCGATAATAATACTTACGGTACGAGTGAAAGTAAAGCTAAAGTTGATGCATTGAATGACTGGGCCTAATGTGAAATGTACTCCTTAACATGCAAATAAGCTAGTCTTGATTTGAGTGTGTTGCGCAATTTCAATATTGTACGTCTTCTCAGTGGGGTCTTTAGTGAAATTATTTAAATGTCTGAATTATTTTTTTAATGATTTTAAAATGAATGGTGATTAGATAAATGGATAGCTCAAATTGGTACCCGACACATTTGTTTTATATATAGGTATCGATTGCGATGCTGAATGAAATCAATCAAATATGTATATCGATCGAGTGGAAATGATGCAGCATTCCATTTACAAATATATTGATGATTTCATCGTAATAAATTAATATTTTATATTCTAATTTTGAAAATAAAAGATGGATACCTATATTATTTGTGCCCAATTTCATTCAGTAATGCCCCTGTTTAGCATTGAGTCAGTAATGCAACATATATATATTGATACATAACCTAGAATTCCACTGTCACACTGACAGCAAGTATCTCTCATCGACTATGATAAATTCTATCATAAACAGACATTGACTATATGTATGAATGGAATTATGATATATTGAGGTATAATTGATTGCAATGTCGAGAAGGTTGAAAATTGTATTTCCACCATAGTCTTTCGTTTGTATATACTGATTGATTCGGAATAATCCCTAAATAAGTGTTGAAAAATGAGTATTCATTCAATACAATCAGTTTATGAAAATCACAATTGCAACAGTATACACGGAAACGTACGGTGAAATTTTGCTTCAAAAATATTGTGATAATTGTCAGAGTGGAGATTGGTCAGTTGATTCCTTTAAATAGTCGACTCTCAACTAAATGATAGGGCAACAATTGTTATAGGTACAATATGGTCATTATATTTTCATTCGTTCGGAGAACAGTTTGCATACAGAAGAGGGCAATCATTCCTCTTGATGATGGCAATTTAGTTTAGAGTGTTAATATAACTATCCCCCGGGAGAAAGCCGACAGGTACTACTGTCATTGTGTCAGTGTGCTTGTTTATCTTTCGTCCTAATTTTTTGTCTGCCAATATTAAACACATAGAATAGCTTCGGCCACGAAGATGATTGTTTTACATACAAACATATATACATAGATACATGCATACATATGAATACACGGATTGTAAATGCTAATGTATACATATATACATATTAAAAAATTGAGTGGGTGACGTAATTGATAAACGGCTGCTTATATCAGCCGATATGAACATCGCTCTCTGTCATCAGATAAAAACCAGGAGGAAAAAAAAGGCATTGGTAGTTACTATCTCATAGTGGATCAGTACCTATAACAACCTGCCGACTGATAGTAAACGCCTCAGTTTATTTTCCAACTTCAAGCGCCCAGCCGTTGTGAAATGAAAATGGAGGTAACTATACGTGTGTTCATAGCAATTCACCTGTACATCTGTGTGGGCACATTTGGTTTTGAAGTCACACCAAATTTCATTGTTATATTATAGGATAGTTAGCGAGTTGGGGAAATTTTTCGTTTGAGGGGAATGATTGAGAGGGTGAGCAACTGCGATACAGATATGAACAATCTTTCAAAACATTATCTAATATGTGTCACTTTCTCTAGCGGAATTGAAATCATGAAATTTGTACTGAATTTAGTATGAGTACGCGGTAGTTATTTGCTCATATATGTTGGTGAACTTGCCGTCACATGACCACTCATGACCCCTGACCTTGACCCCCATTATCAGCCTCATACCATATGTCTAATATACTCTGCATATATAGTTATTACTGTCCTTGGTTCGGTTTTATGGAAGAATTTTCACGTTGTTGTTTTTTGCAAGGGTAATAAGAAATGACTCATCATTTGATCATGTGCAATTCGGGCTACAAGTAGATTGGGAGAAAATTCGATGTTTGATTCATGCGCCAATGCACCCGGAGTAACCAAGTTAACTTTTACTGTTGATGAGATCAAATGGAATTGTTGTATATCGAGACATTTAGAAAAATATAAAGTTGGAATCCCAATTTTTTGGTTGGCACGAGGCAAATTTATGGGTATTAACCATTGATAGTTAGTAGATGTATTTACAATGGACTGAACGCATGTAAGAAGATTGTCTGGCCCATTTTTATAGGAAAGTAACAGGCCTAAGTTACAGTTAGTTCGAGTGCGTGTATCGTCTCATCGACTTTACAGCATTCCTCGTCGTCAGTGGCCTGCGTCACGTTTACTAAGGGCATTTCGCAGTACAATAGCAATCCTATATATATATATATATATATATATATATATGTTTTCTAATACTTCTCAGGTTGATAATAGACGGGAGCAATTGAGGAGAGCAACCGATAGAATTCAGCGAGAGATAGAAGAGGTCACTGTGCGGGAACACGAACTGCGAGAAATTGGTAATCTCCAAACAACTTCGGACGAGTCAGTGCATTCCAAGGTAAGAAAAAGTATATTTTCAATTGTTATATTAGCCTTTTTTATAAATATATCACGGTGATTAACGTTTCGTCAATTGGAATTATTTGATGAATTGTATATATAATTCATCATCATATACTAAACCCCTCATATTAGACTGAATATTCTTGAAGTTGCATGTCACTTGAGTACGTAAACGATCGGTCATTATGTGGCAGGATACTTGAAATATTTTTATATATGTATGCTCACCATTTTCAATCATTTTTCTGACATTTTATATCACGTTATGTATGACCATTGTAATGTATATTGTCTGCCATAAATATTTCATATCCAGTATGCATATGAATATATATATATATATATGAGGAGGGGAATTTCGAGAACTGTCAAGATAATGACTGATATACGTCAAATTTTTACTTGGATGTAATTATAAAATCATTCTTCAACAAAGTAGCATAATTGGAATTCGATTAATTTAATAATATATTCGAGTAGAACTTTTTACTCATCAGTAGCGAGGAAACTTTCCACGTTTATATCAATGAGAATATTATCATTAAATATAGCAGTCATTTTGTTAATCCAAAACGTATCATTCCAAAACATACATCATATCCAGTTTACTGAACTTTTCGATAATCAGATTAGAGTTGCACCCTATATGTGTATTTTTTGTTAACAATACGTTAAATTTAAAGGTTTATTACATACCACAAACGCTCATATCAGGGAAGTTGAGGAGAGCAACATCAGTACCGCATACTTTGGAGTCATCAATAGCTTCACTACCTTCTATACCTTATTCAACGCCAAAAATGACGAATGGTGTGTTATCAGCGCGTACAACATCAACTCCACTTCGATTCGCCACAAGCCCGAGTCAAAAGGGTCTTATGCATAGGTTCCTAGCTACGCGCGGTAAAATTTACAATACATCTCGACTGCCAAATTCCGAAAACGCGACTCAACCGATAACCCCTACGATCATTCTCAATCCTCTAAGTGTGAAGGCATTTGGAAGAAGTTTATCTGTACAGTTGCAACTTGATGATGAACCGAAGAGTCCACCAACAAGGAAAGGTTACGTTCCAATAGAGGAAAAAATTCAAAAAGAACTTAAGGAAATGAAAGAACGCGAAAATGAATTAAGGCATGTGTATTTTGTTTTCCATATGCCATAAAAAATACATTATTCATTATTGCTACTTTCACATCACTATTTCTTCTACAGGTTAATGAGATCGAGCGTACACGCAAAGTCGCAGCCAAATTTGTTGGATATTGGGAACGATAATGACAATGATTCGGATATTTATGATGGATCGAATTCCTTGCAAAGTGGCACATCGTCCAATACTCTAAATGACGATGAGTTCGATAAAGATCACAGTAACAAACACAAACTGAATCCGAGACGTCGTAGTACGTTAATTGCAAAATGGGAAAATTTTATAATTATGAAAAAAAAATCATTGGAAAATGATGATGACAATGATAATCGTTTTTAATTTCATCTTCATTGGGAAGTTTCTATTAAATGTTGTTGAAGAGATATATCATTATTTTTCATCTACAATAAAATGAACATGAAGATTTCTTATTGATTGAAAATTTTCCGATTGAAAAATAATTCTCAGTATTAAAGTAGTAGCTCAAAATGTTGGTTGTAATTTCTACATGTACCATAAGTATTTGAATCAGCGGGACCAATTTGATTCTAAGTAAGTCATGGCGTGACCTGCTAATATGTTGATATCGATGATGTAGATGACATGCATCATTGTCGAGGATGAATTATCGAAAAGAGATATTGTGTAGACGGACATGTAGTATGATAAGGTGAGATTAATCAAAAGTCTATTGATTGGGAGTGTCCTCAAATAGATAAGAGGAGAAGTGCAGGAGAATAATGAATATATTGTGAAATACCTTAGAAATATAAATTTATTATTTGTAGAGAGTACTTGAATAATTCGGTTCGGAATGCGTACAACTGTATATCAGTTACTTCTATTCTGGAATAAAATAATTCGAAAACTTTTGTAATGTATATCGTATTATGGCCACTATTTCAACATATATTCCAATGCTCGTCACCGACATGACACTTTCTAATGATCTTTATAAGATTATCAACACTATTCACCACATTAAATTTGAGATCGTTCGAGCTTGTGAAGTCGAGGATAGTTAGTTCATAAGTTCATAAGGAAGGTTTGATGATTCAGCCCAGAGAATTAGTTTTGTTAATCGTAAGTATTTCAACAATCATGAATGTAACGAATGACAACAATCTAATCACTATTTCTCTATGAATTCATTAATGATTGATATTGGGAAACACACATGGAATATATTAGTAGAATGTTCCATAAATACTAGTCTCATGTTGACATGAATCAAGCGTTCTAGCATTTTAATTTAATATCTATGTATGATTGATCCGTATGAATTTCAAGATGCGCATGCGTTCAGTGATTTAGTATGTAGTGTATGCCTAGCATTATCTCAACTATGGGTAAATCGTCTTTCGAGATTTTCGTAAAAATAGGGTAATGATACAAATATGATTAGAACTAGTCTATTCACACATCTGAACAAATGTCTCGAAATGAATATGACTATGTATGAAATAGCTATATTTGGGATCACATTTTTTGAAGACTGTTAGCTATATATTTAGTCGACCGTAGGGAGGAGCACTTGGTAAAATGCCGTTGTATGGTGTTTATATTAGCTTCAGTATTTCTTCATGCTCTCCTTCAGTTGTTTCATTTTTCATTATAAATACGTAAACTTATGCACGGTTCCGACTACATAACACAGATTTCCCTTTTGACCATTTTTTCGTCTCTTCTACTTTTCATCATATTGGGTATAGCACTATATGCAATCAGGCACAGGGGATGTGCGCGCATTCTCCGTGGACAGATCGATGCTGGAAATAGCTCGGACTGTCGGAGTGTACGAGGTGAGTCACTATCGTCAAGAGGTAGTGTCTTCTTGTTCCATTTCGTTGTGTGTACAAGACCGCTCAATCATTGTCCATCGCTCAACATACGCTAGTAGTTGGAAAATATTAAATATTACTGGTACACAGTACGTGAAGAGTTGGTGAAGTCACTGGAGAGTTAATTTTTTGTATAATTTGAGTCCATCTGAACTATTAATCGTTTTATTACTACGACAGTTGCCACCATCTCTCTTATTGAATGGTGCTTGAGCTTGAAGGATGATGATACAGAGACAATGTGCGATATACAAATGGACCTTATGAGGCTTGATTCGTAAGTTAAAATAGAAAAGTAAGAAAAGACGAAGAGAATAGAAGGATAAAAATTTTAGATAATCATAGGAAATGACGAAATACCGGCCATTTACATTGATTGTATTCATGTGAGCTGACTTTCCACTTTAATTATCATAAAAATGCGTGATTTATCTTCTATTGAATGATCGTTTCTCGAGCTGTTTCTGAATTAACAATGATCCTTTTATCGTTTTTTTGGCGTCATCGTCGCACTCCAATTCTAGCCCGAACATAATCGATAAAGTTGGAACAGAATATGCTGCCGGCATATCGAATAACTAAGTGGGTCAAATTCAGTTTTTTGCTTTACATCTTCCAAATTTTCAATAAAGTTTTCAATATTCTCATGGGCGTCAAACAAACCTCCAAGAATTCTTCAGAGCTCCCATTTATCTCATTTTTTTCCTGTAAGGTGCCGGAATCGATCACATACATATATGATAACATATCGAGAGTAACGATTTATGTTACGCTAAGAAATGAACAAATAATATCTTTGCATGAAGATATATATTTTATTGATATGCATAAATTCAAACACGGGTTATTTTAGCATACATTCATAAGAAGAGAATGAACGTATTAATGTAGAGATCATTCATACGAAATAATGGATCGCATATATTCTGCCCCACGTATGGACTGTACACGATTCTTACTTTCGGCAGTTTTTCAATTTTATGTTTGGCAATAACTGTTGCTGACAACAATGACCTGAGAAAATAAATCATACTTTACAGGGGCCTCTCTCACACCGTGATAGCTTCTAGAGGATGCACAAGCTGATGCACAAGGGCTTAAAGAAAAAAAAAAAAGCAGAAGAAGGGAAAGAAAGACGGGGAGGAGGAAGAGTTCGATCCGGAAGAGCTTGAACGTTACAGGCGTGAGCGGGCGGAGGCCCTTGTCACAGCTTCATCCGAAGTTGATGCTCAGAATAGTGGTGGTGGAGCTGGAGCTGGTGGATCGGACGAGTGGAAAAAATTTCAAGCCCTAACTGCAGGCATCGATTCCGTTTTGAAGAAGACTCAAGGTGATTTAGATCGCATCAAGTCTACGTCATTTTTTCAACGGAAAACTCCAATTGTCGAGGAGGCGAAACCCGAGGAAAGTCCTGAGGTAACGAAGAATAAATCCAAACGTTGGATCGGCTTCGACAAGGACGGCAATCCTATTGAACAACTTGCGGACAAGGAAGCTAATGCTAGTGAGATAAAATTATCAGTGAATGAAACAGGATTTGTGGAAATTCCTGAAGATGAAGAAGACGAGGACGACTCTACGGAAGAGGACATATTTGACACCGCATACGTAGATGTTCTACAAAATATTGATGTTCAGTTAGCTTATATTCCTGACAGCCCGATTAAGGACCAACCAGGCGACGATCCATTCGACACAACAAATGCCGATAAAGTCCTTAAAACTGTTGATAAGCACGGAAAAAAAGTTGTAAGTCTCGGGAATGCTGTAGAAGTACTCTCTGGACGTATTGATCACGTCAGTACTTGTAAAATTTCACGACCAAGAAAGGAACATCCACTAAATTTGTTGTTAGATGATATTGGTGCTGATGAACATATATCTGAAGTTTCCGTTGAGCAATTTGAAGTTGAGAAAACATTGTTAGACCGTGATGATGATTCGGAAGTTCCAGATATACCTATAAATTCAACAATACTCTCACCAATTGTGAATTCCGAAACACACACCACCGGTGACGTGAAAGTGATTATACCTGATTCGGAGACTACTTTAGACATATCAGAATTTGAAGTACTCAAGGAGCAAACACTTCTTGAAGAGATTCCTGATTTAGATGACGAGCTCGATTTTGATGGGCCTATCGATGGCACCGTCAAGTTAGAATATGCAACCGATCCGTTCGCTGAAAAAGAATCAGCTGATGCCAGGGTAGATAGTGAAATAATTGAAGCTAGTTTTGAAGTCGCAACATTTATCAACGAAGAAGATCCATTCGACACAACATTCGTTGAGAATCTTGTTCCTGGTAAAGTCGAGCTCAAGTTTATCGAACAAGAACTTGATCAACTACCTGAATCAACTGTATCAATTTCGCTAACAGATCCGTCTGGTATTTATCATGAATACAAAACAGGTTCTTTAACTGGTGGGCGGAGTGGATTTGTCACAGAGGAGTACGATCTCTTGGGTCAATCTAACACTGACTTAACCCAACTCACTGATCAACCGATAGTTCCAGCTGAAGAAATCACTTACATTGATCCATTTGATACTTCCGGTATCGAAGAACCAACACCTGGTCAGACGGAACTTAAATTTCTGGAGAAAGAGCTTCTAGCTGACGATAAAGAAGAGCTTGACACTCTTGAGGATGATGACTTCGATCCAAGGAAAGGAGAAACTTTAGTAGCTGACGTGCTCGCTGAAAATTCGAGTTTCGCTTCGGAGCTCTCACGATCTGAAATCGAAATTGGTGATGTGATTCCATATGAAAAAAAACGGAAACCATCACGACCAGAAGCATTAATTATTGGAAAAATTGTTGCTTTTGAATTACCAACTCCATCACAACGTCCAGACTTACTCATAACTAGTGACGAGGAAAAAGCTATTGCATCAAAGCCACTTACACCATATTATTCCCGAAAATCTATAGAAGAAGATGTGACAGAGCAGGAGGTTCATTCCATAGAAGTAGATCCATTTGACACAAGTTTTGTGTCTAGAGTTACTCCAGGTAAAACTGAACTTAAGCTCATCGAATCGGAGTTATTAAAACAAGAAGCAACACTGACTCACAGTAGTAGTGACGACAAAATCAATACCAGATTCAAGAACCAATCGTCTTTGGGCCGTAGGCAAAGTGATTTTGGACACGGTACAGTGAGGCAGAGAGACTTGAATTTTTCCATTCCTCATGAATCTGTGATTGAACACAGTGAAAACAATGAGGAAGATGTGATTGATGTAGATGAGGAATTACATCAAGTAAAATCTAAACCGATTCGCCAAGAAAGCCTGCTTGATGCGGATGTCGTGGTGAATGCAAAATCATTGACACCAAGCATTAAATCGAAATTGTCTGAAGATGAACTAGAGGAAGGAATATCATACGCTGACCCTTTCGATACATCGATAGCGTGTAATATTCCACCAGGGAAAGCCGAATTGAAGCAGCTGGAGAGTGAGCTCAATCGCATTACGTCGCATTTTCATCCAGTTAGAATTGCTGAATCTATTGATTTGACGAAAGTAACACACACCGCAATTTCAGTTATACCTGAGAATCTGGACACCTCTGATTCATGCGCGGCCGATACAATTGAATCTCAAGACTTTTTCAGTTTGGGAAGTGAAAATCTTGAGGACAAAGTTCTCACACCGCAGCCCAACACGTCACATGTACTTGACGATTGTGTTGATCCATTTGACACGAGTTTCGCTGTGATCGAGCCGGGGAAAACCGAACTCAAGCTTCTAGAATCTGAATTAATGAAAAAATAACGACACTGCTCGAACAAAAACGACAAAAAGTAAAAATATACAAACTATTAGCATCAACTAATGATATTTTACTTTGAATCATAATCATCGGCATTTTATCCGAGCATACGTCTAGAGATGGATTCAAAAGGCGGAAATCCGTTTCTTACCAATGAGTATCAAGTGGAAACAACAAACACCATCCAGTCAAATCCATTTTTACAAGATTTTGTTGAGCCCATATCCCAAACAGTGGCAGAAAATCCGTTTTTGGACTTTTCTGACAATGTCACATACCAACCAACGATGGATTCAACGAATCCGTTCGCATTTTATCAATCGCCTTCACAAGACACTCATTCGGGCATTCCTATAACAATAGCCTCTCATGTTGGTGCAAATGTCAACCAAACAGATATCATCGAAAGCGCTGGACAACATGATGACTCCTCTATAATTGTTAATACTTCCACTGCTCAACATCAAGTAAATCTCTTGGAGGATACAACTGCTGACGCAGATGTCAGTAACACCGGAATAATACAGTTAGACTCAGTAGGACATGAAGCAGAAATATTTAGTTCTCCCGAAATGCCTCAATCATTTGTTACAATAACTAATGAGAAATCTACTCCAAGAAGACCACCACCACCCGCCAGGCCACATCCTCCGGCACCGCCTAGAAACACCAAGGATCTCATCCTTTCCGTTACTGGAGCCATGGACGCAACATCGAATCATTTGCTGGATCGACTGCAGGCTACACGGACACCAAGTCCAACACTTATGCACTCACCGTCACCCACGCCAGAACATAGTTTCGCTGATCTGTTAGATGTTGATGGTAACGTACCTGACTTGATGTCGGATGATAATCGGTCTATTAGTGAGCCAGTGAAAACCCAAAATATCTTTGATTTATTCGATGTACCATCCTCTGAAATGGATGAATCCACTATTTTCCCTTCATCTACGATTGGTTCTGAAAATTTTCCACAGTCTTCATCCGTTTTTGATAGAGAAAGCCCACATGCTGTGATTCTTGATAATCAAACAGTGATTGATCATGATAATCCATTTGGCATTACGGAGGAATACAGTATCACGAAGACAAGCCCAACAGTATCTGTGCATGCTGACCAGATAGAGGATAACGATATGGATGAGTTTACTAAATCAATGATGACATCTGCAATTGATGGTTCTTCATCGATTTCCAATTTACCAACTGATCAACCAATGCATATTCATCATATATCTTCAGTTTTTGGTTCTGGCGATGCATCATCGCAAAATTCTGCAGAGCAATTTTCAACGGCAGTAAATTTGAATTCTTTAACGAAGAATGAAACGACAGAAAGTTCTATTACAATGAATAGTACCCAATATTCGCACCCTTCAACCGGAATTTTCGGAGGTGAATTGCATTCAATTATATCGGCAAATAATGACATGCCTCAGAATCCATCGAGTGCAACAAGTGATACATTTGCATCAGTAGGGTTGCCTAGTTGTTTTGACTCTGCGGACTCTTCCTATAAAGACGATATGTTGATCCCAACATGTCTTGTACCAGGCTCCGAGTTCACTGAAACTGAGTCGAACAAGTCGGATGGAGTGGATAATGTCAGTATCAAACCCACAGTTTTTGAACCTACTGGTGATACATTCGACGCGTTTGTGTCCAAATTTGACAAAATTTCCGTGCCTGACGCTGAACCATCATCCAATATTGATTCTTTCTTTGACGCATTTGGTCCAGCCGGGCAAACAGCAATGGATACGTCAAGTGATGTGTGGGGTGACTCGTCAGCTGCGGGATCAGATGTTGTCACCACTGGTTTCGGCGAAGCTGACGGTTTTGACTCTTTTCTGAGCATGACCGCACCTCCACCGCCACCTGCATTGTCACCGCATTCACCACATGAATCTACAAAGATTAGGAAAACCGACTCTGCAGATTCAGATGAAGCCCCGGACTTTAGCGTTTTCATAAAACCAAAAACAGGCAGTAATAATGAAGTGACAGAAATTGGTCCAGTTCCTGTTCTCGCGCCACCACCGAAGAGTCCACAAAATTCTGCTTATAATGACTCATCACCGAGGTTCAATCCCTTTGATAAGTCTGCTGGATTTGTTGCAGAGGGTGTGATACCAATTTCTGAGCAAAAAGACGGCATCCCTGAAATGACACGAACAGATTCTCAAGTGAGTTTATATAATTGTGCGATATATGAACGAGCACGTTAATTCACTATAGTATAACTACACGGTACCAAACGATATTATTTCATATATATGGCTGATTTATCTTTATTTATTATAGGAAACACCTCCTACTCCGCTATTTGATGAAGACGTCAGTCAACCACTTGAGGACTTTCCGCGTATAACATACACGGGTGATGGATGGGAAATGCAATTGCGTCAACCAAATAAGAAGAAAATCACTGGGCAACGATTTTGGAAGAAGATATATGTACATTTCGTTCATCAAGCCGAAATACCAGTGCTCCAGCTGTTCAATAATAAGGATGATAAGGATCCATTCCAAGAGATACCGCTTTTGGCTTGTTATTCAGTGTCCGAAATCGGTGCACAACAGTTTGATCAATATGGGAAAATTTTCACAGTAAAGTTGCAGTATATTTTGTATAAGGAACGACCAGGTGTGAGGCCAGGACAAGTCACGAAAGCTGAAAGACTTACTAACAAACTGAGCCAGTTTGCAGCTTATGCCATTCAGGGTGATTATCAGGGTGTCAAGGAATTTGGTAGTGATTTGAAAAAACTTGGTTTGCCTGTTGAACATGCACCACAGATCTCACCATTATTCAAATTGGGCTCGCAAAGTTATGAGGACATGAAAGCATTCTCGTGTGCTATTGAAGAATCCCTCTTTAGATTATCAGCTCATAGAGATCGTGCGTTGACGTATAAAATGGAAGAAGTTCAGATTACTGTAGTTGATGAATTGTACGTTGAACAGAGTTTTGAGGGCCACGTGGAGAAACAAATTGCTCGAGTACGCCTCTTCTTCTTGGGATTCCTGTCGGGAATGCCCGATATAGAGCTTGGTATAAATGACATGCGGCGACAGGGAAAAGAAGTTGTAGGAAGGCATGACATTATTCCCGTTGTTACGGAGGAGTGGATCCGGTTGGAGAATGTTGAATTCCATTCGTGCGTTCAACAGGATGAATACGAAAATTCTCGAATAATCAAGTATGTACCATTATAAAATTTGTGCTATTATGGAATACTTTCTTTTGAAAGTCTAAATTATTTGTGCTGCTTACATTACTAATACATTTTTTTCGATCGCATATTTCATCGAATCGCATACAAGATTCAAGCCACCGGACGCATGTTATATAGAATTAATGAGATTTCGGGTAAGACCACCGAAAAATCGAGAATTACCGCTGCAATTGAAAGCTGTGATGTGTGTCACTGGCAACAAGGTAACAATATAATGATTTTTCATCATTAGACCCTTTGATGGTTGTTTAATTTATTAATAGCAATGTTAACACACAAAAATAATGAGAATAGTTGTTTGAGTCGATTGGTATAATTTAAGATTTTCCAACACTTATGTATAAGAGGAAAAATTGAATTGAGGCTATACTGTTGAAGAAAATCAATGCTTTCTTTCTTTTGTTGAATTACTCTTCTTCAGAGTTCACGATGCATTGATGTTCATACGTACCTGTATACATGAATGTGAAAATTAATATTTTCAGGTCGAACTTAGAGCTGATATTTTGGTTCCGGGATTTGCATCGCGCAAATTGGGACAGATCCCTTGTGAAGATGTAGTAGTACGGTTTCCAATACCAGAGTGCTGGATCTATCTCTTCAGGGTCGAAAAACACTTCAGATATGGGTCTGTGAAATCAGCTCATAGACGGACCGGAAAGATAAAGGGAATAGAACGATTCTTGGGTGCTGTTGATACTTTAGAGCCGCAGCTAATGGAAGTAACATCTGGCCAAGCAAAGTATGAACATCAGCATCGGTCAATTGTTTGGAGGATGCCCAGATTACCAAAAGAGGGTCAAGGTCAGTGTCTCTGTTCAATGTCTGCCCTCATATATATATATATAAATGAATAATTCTCATATAAAACTTACCTGATTACAGGAGCTTATACAACTCATGGTCTCGTGTGTCGGATGGCTCTGACTTCATATGATCAGATACCAGAAAATTTAGCCGAGTACTGTTATGTAGAGTTCACGATGCCAGCCACTCAAGTCTCTCATACGACGGCACGCAGTGTCAGTCTCCAAAACAGTGATAGTGATAACCCGCCTGAAAAATATGTTAGAAATCTTTCGAGACATGAATACAGGTGATAATTCTTTCTTTTCCCATGTATCGTCGCATAATCAGCCAGACCAAGTTGGAATAACATTTTTTATGGTTCATAAAATAATTTCAGAGTTGGTATTGAACATACTCAGGGCGAAGGACCAGGTGCTTACATAACCGCGACGAAAAAAATCCCAGAAAGTACTCCAGAGATACACGATGATATAGAAACACATGAGACACCCGCGCAATCCGCTGATACAGATTCTGATTCTTCGGAATAAATCTAATATGAAAACATTGAGAATTTTAGCATCAACATTCATGAATGTGTCATACATTAGTACATAATATCTGAATAAGAATAGAGATTGCCATGACTATTCGATATATATATATTTCGATAATATACTCTTGCCAACCATTCCAAATTGCTTATAATATTCAAAGTGATAGCTTGGGTAAACCTCATGTATATTCATGTATACAATATGTGAACACATTCACACAATATCTGAAAGTAACCATAGCGGAGCCGTGGAATGATGTGTGTAGAGTGATCATATTAATTTCTAGGAAATGACAATACAATATTCGTTTTTATTGCAGCTTTCGAATGATTCACGAACGAATTAATCAGTTGAAAAATAATTTCTTGTATACATATATCGAGCGATGGATTGATAGGTAATAGCATTGTTTGAGGCTCATTCGATGGCCGATATTTAATTTCAAAATTTGACGATGAGCTAGAACCGAACTGGTACTAAAGAATTCCATATAATCATAATTAGTTCGGCCAATCATGGCATATTCTTAAAGTAGGAAGAGTGTATGCTAACAATGGAATAATAAGACATGTGCATATCCTCATATTGTTTGAAATTTTCGGATGATTTATGCAATGTTATCTAGTCGTATTTACGTCGTAAATATAATCATGAGGTAAGCCGAAGATGCATGAATATATAATCTGTAAGATAAGTAATGATTAATGCAGCAATTATATCCCGTGCTACATTGTTTATCGATAGGAAGACATAAGATATATTTTAGTATTATTTTTGTTTGGCAAGCCATTGTCATATTCACAAGATTCTCATGAGAACTCAGCGAAGACCAAAGACACGAACTAATAAAGTGCATCAATTTTATCAAATGATGCAATTTGAAACAATTACGATAATGATGAAGCTTATATATTATAATACTTTATATATAGTGTCGGTGGAAATGTTTGAACAATTAATATATGAAAATGTAATATAATATCACTGTATACATGCATTTGTTTCGATTGTAAAATTCGGGAAAATATTATTATGCAAGATTTATTCCCATTTTTGGTTTTGTTTCGACATCAATCTCTTGAGAATGGATTGAGGGAGTGAATTCTAGTCAATAGATGTTAAGATTTTCATTAATGATAATTCCATTGATTATAATTATAAATAAAGTGACAAGCAGATGTATTAAAAGTCGCAAATGGTGTTAGACAAATTCTCTGTAATTGTTGTGTGTGACATAATGGAAAATAATGAAATTGGATAATTAGCAATTGATGATTGATTAATAATCGATAATACGCAACTGGGTAATGACCATTGGTATGGATGGAAATTGTTGCTTCGTATCGATAAATGCGTAGATTAATATAATTTTGGATAAGCGATAAAACCATTCAATAAGAGCTGTATATGTATAGGATTCGCAAAATGCGAGCCCGAGAAATTGAAAAATCTTCGAAACTTGTTACACAAATACGACGTTTTCAGTTCGTGATCACTATATGCAAATGTTCGTTTGAACAACTGTAAAGCCACATGGTGTATGGTATAAACAGAAATATGAAATAAAAATATGGACAATTGATAGTTATCCTCTCCTGAACATTGAACTTAAAATATACAAATAAAGAAATATATGTTTGAGTTTAATGAAGTAATAAATCAATAAGAATTATGATATTTAGTGATCAATTTTAATTTCCTTTCTGTATGAGACCAACTATTATATTGAAAAATAATATGACACGAGTGCTGCAAAAAGTCTAACTGAAACGTGATATATTGAAGGGTTCAATTTCATTTGGTCCATCTCAATTCAGTTGACATTACTAGAATCGGAAAATTGTATAACAGTGAATCATAATGCATTGTATATTTTATGCTCTGTCAGTTGAAGGGACTAGAAAGCATGTGATTGATTATTCTATGTAACAGTACGTATCACCCACAACATCTGTGTTGTTTTTATTCTACATTACGAATACCACTATTATATATCTTCGTATTGATACATACATTCATTGGATTGTATAGATACACACTAAACATGTGGATATGTTTATATACTGTAGCTAGTGTAGCTTTACATTGCAACGAAAACGTCGCAAGTGGTCGCAACCATCGCGCAAATCCAACTATATATATCCAACTCCATATGTAACTATACAACACAGCTGTTTCTGTTTACTAAACAAAGAAGTCAGTTGAAGAGTGAACAGCGCGCAGTGTGTGCAGTACCGTAGTTCGGGATCTTTCGCGTATTTTATGCCTTTCTATTCGTTAACACCTCACTTCACCATTGTAATTTTCTATTTGCTATCACTATTGTGATATCTATATGAAATTGTGAAAGCAATGAAGTGAGAAGTGTTATTGCGCAAACGTCGGGCATTTATATTAATAGAAGAAAATAGCAAAGCAAAAAATTGTCAAATGAAAATAGATAGTGACTATATGAGAATACTCCAGCAAAGTTGAAAAGAAATCATACGGATTTTCCGACTTGTCACATCGGGGGACATAATTATAAACGCGAATAACAGTAAGTAAATGATAAATATATAATGTACTATATTTCTATGTACAATATGTGGATGATTCTCGACAAAACCATCTGGGTATTTAAATGCATCGTCTTTGACCCAATTCATCAATCTCATTCATATATATCCCGATGTAATAATAAAGAATTGATGCAATATGGGAGGTATTACATGTATTGAGAAGTTATTATTCAAAAATCATGTCAACAGCTCTCATCATACATTATAGCTACATTACCCATGCATATATGTGAGTTATGTTGCTTCGTTCAGATTTTAACATTAAATAAGAAGTCGATTCGCCAGGTCCTTTCACTATATCATGATTGAACCATAAGTGAGTTGAAATTACAACAAAGTATGTACCTATAAATCGATTGCCACTGTTGTCATTATCTGAAATCACAGTTTGATTTTCTGCGTTCTTTTTGAATTTTTATTTTCCACTTATTGTATTTTCTGTGTTATTATTCATATTCCAAAGATGGCTGCTCTGTACAAATTGAAGATACGTATGCGCATACAGGTTATCTGGATGATGAATATCACATGCACTAAGTGCAGTTGTAAATTATGTTATGTAACATAAAGAACATGAATCGTCAGCTGACTCCCCGCGTAGTCTTTGAATTTCATACTCCACATGATAGTTTCGTCTAATTAGTTACTCTCATAGTGATGACGATAAACTGACAACTATTCAGGGTCCAGAAGAGGGTCGTCACAATGTTTACCATTATGCAAAAATTCGGATCTATATCATACGAGAAGATATCTTTTAGTGAGTTGATATTGTTTCATAATTTGTGATTGAATGAATTGTTCGACATGTGTAAAAGTGGAATGATATTTATATTGGTTCAAGTATATATAACAACGAATGGAGAATAGTTTTTAGCAACATGATCGGTGATCATTTATATTGAATTTACATGTGTGTCTCTGAGAAGTCGTTCATGAACTATAGTATATCCAGACATTGTATCTACAAGACCTATATGTTTTTCCGATTCAGTTACTATATTGAGTTGCATGTGCACGCAAGACAGTGACCACATATGTAGACGCTACGAGCACTATGTTTTTATAAGGCAGATGAGATTTTATTTCATGATCGTTAGTCAAATTTATAAGAGTGATGAATTTTCGAAGAAAGGCAAATGAGATAGGGTAGAAATACGGCCAATGAAAGTAAATTTATTTTTCTAATGGCAAAAGTGATAGAAATTATTTAGCAATTGTAATCACCACCAAACGATAGTACATCATATGCTTTAATTACTCAGTACGAATGATCACTCCATTATATAGATAAGACAAGAGACTCATAGGAGAAATCAATAGAAGTTGTTATCATCTATTTTAATTGAACGATCATAATATTTATATTAAGAATGTGATGCCGAAGAGAATTTTTAGGCATTCCCTAAATATACCTGGTGTAACAGATTGCATATAAGTTTCAAAATCAGATTAGTCTTGATGCTGCACTTCAGCATAACGACCTGCTCACCTCCAGTTCCAGTAGTACATGACGACAATTACTTCAATTTCTTGGACGAGCTGTGGAATTCATAATAACTTTTTTTAACCACAAGAGAAAAAATTGAATTTTCACATGTTTCGGGTTTCATTCTGTTGGAACTGAAGCAGTGATATGTATAGGTTTAGAGAGTTAACCATTGTACACAGAGAACGCAAATAAAACGTAAGATGGGAGAACAGACGAATTCAGAATGACCTAGATGCTGGTAGCGTATACGCTGGTCTATGATATTATGTAATAAAAGAACAGTCATTGGAATATTAATATAAATTCACTCAATAAGTATATATTAACAACTCTTTCATGGCAATTCTAAATTTAATTCCCCTTTCTTCTAATTATTACTGCAAGCCTGCATCTTCACGAGGTCAATGTGGTGAGTACTGGAGTGAAGAATGATAGAAATAGGTTCACATACAAGCCGTATTGAATATTGAAAAATTTGAAGCCTATTATTGCGAATGAATCCAATGCATGCCCGTCAGAATCCATTCTGTTCGAATATATGACGATGGCACCTGGAACGAGAATAGCTCACCTTTTCAAACACTCATTGGCCACAAAACGAATGCCATACCGAAGAAAGTGTGTAATATTATCGGTGACTCAATATAATCACTATCGGAATAGATAGGGATGGTATATAAACGATCATGAAAACAAAAAGTCTCATTCAAACGTTTTTAATACACTGCCCAACATTTCTCATTTATTCATATTTACTATGAATTTCGTCTTGAATAACAATAAAAATAGTTACGTATTCCGTTTTTCCCTTTTTGTCATCCATTTGTTCCCATGCAAGTCGGAGACTGCATTCACTATAATATCGAAATGAGATCGAATCGAAATAAAACTTTCACCAATGCTACATGATATACGTTTGGAATCATCATTGAGTGCCGTGTCCTTTGTGTAAAAATACTGTTATGACCTTAACAATTATGGTGCAGCAAAATGCAAGACTCCGTATACATATATACTTCTTTCTTCCCCTCCACCTCTGTCCTTGAGTGTATTGTCTTTTTATCATCATTTGTAACTCGTTAAAGAAGTCTGTTCACAATATCAATTAATTCACAGTTGAATGAAGAAAATAATGAAATGATTCTATCATTAATTATACTTTTTTCAGAATGTAATAAAAATGCCATCGCTTTTGGAGGCTCTTGAGTTGAAGTATGGAAATACAACAGCCGAGTGTTCCGAAAATTCCTTGACTGATGAGGAAACGGAGCTCTCGGGATCACCAAAGAGTGCATTGTCTGTTAGTATCTTTATTCCGAAAAAATCCCCACGCCATACAGTACCTGCTCTCCTGGTTCTCCAGGATTGTGATATCGAGTGTGCTGGGAATGACACCGAGAAGTTAAAAAATAAATGTAAAAATGTAGAAGAATTGGATTTGGCGCAGAATAAACTCTCACAGTGGGATGAAGTGTTTGGTATAATCCAGTATATGCCAAAAATCAAATTCGTTAATTTAAGTTTCAACAGTTTGGCCGATGCATTGCGAATCAAACATGGTCGATATGATTCATTGCGTAATATTGTATTAAATGGTACAAGAATTTCATGGACAACTGTTCAAGATTTGGTGAAACTTTTAGTCAATTTGGAAGAACTTCATCTATCGTTAAACGAATTCAGAACGGTGGATTTGGACTATCAAAAGCCGGAAAATATAAATAGGTCGTTGAAGAAGCTTCATTTCACCGGGAATCCTACAGAGGATTGGTGCGAAGTTTGCAAACTTGGCTATGCATTTCCCAATCTTGCAAGTCTTGTTCTCGCTGAATGTCCCTTAAAATCTCTTGCACTTGAAGAAAATTTTAACTGTGACGAGAGAAATTCATGCCAGAGTAACAGTTCAGCCGAAATACCATATGACAACAACAAAAATGAAAATGTTGAAAAAATTATGCATCAAGTTTCGGATATTTCTATCGGGTCTGAAAGAATATTACGAGAGCGAAAGACCCATAGTAATATCAGCAATGAATCTGAGAGTAGCAGTAGCTGTACTACATTTTCTCACAATCCCTTCAATATGTTGCGATTTCTCAATGTCAATGGAACCCTTTTATCTACATGGGATGACGTTGAGAGACTGGCGAAGTTTCCGTCTCTTCAGTCCCTTCGAATGCAGGGCTGCCCACTATTTGAGGTATCTACCTATACCTACCTACAGGCACATATTATACGGCAACTAGTTTCCTCAATCTTCTGTATTCTCTTTATTTCCCAGAGTCCTCGAGAATATACGGAACATGAACGACGACAGCTTCTCATTGCCAGACTACCAAATGTGGAAACGCTCAATGGTGGCGGATTGATTTCATCTCAGGAACGCGAGGACGCTGAGAGAGCATTCATTCGGTATTACATGGACAAACCGGAAGCAGATAGACCAGAAAGGCAACTATCCATTAATTCGATTTGGTGCAAATTCTACATCCAACCATACAATATAGATCTAACTATATATGTATTCGCCTCCTTCTATTTGTTCAATCCTGAAACGCAGATAACGAAAATGTCTCAATTAGAAAGGGATATAATCTACATCGTTACGTTATTCGAAATTCTCCTCAGTTCTCAGTCACCAACTGCGTCCAAGTCAATTTCTATTAACCTCAAGTTTCGTCATTGTCTAAAAGTTTATGTTCGAAGCGCGATGTGTTTATTCTCGACGTTACACCTGCACCTGTAAGTATACTAAAGCGATTTCCTATGTTATCAGGTATGCAATGCTAGTAGGCATTCACGGAAAATTAGATCCACTGGTTCATGTTGACCTAACGCCGGAAAAACGAGTGAAGGTCAAATTTACATACGGTGATCTTGTCGAAGTGAGTGGATTGGCGGACAGGATAACTGTCATTTTATTTCTGATCCGTATAGTAGTTATTCTTCGCCTCATAATAACGATAATCATCACTATTTAGGTACGGTCTGTAGATGTCTATAGGACCGTATTTGAATTGAAAACCAAATTGGAGTCGATGGTAAAAATTTCGGCTAACCGGATGCGACTTTTCTACGTTGATCAAGTGAATAAATCTTATAATCTATCAATTATTTGAAGCATTGATAATCGGAATAAATAGTTTGGTACTTGTACAAACGTAAAATTTGATTTTCAGGTGATGAAAACACAATATGGTCCCGAAGAAATGTTATATCCAAACAAACAATTGTATCGATACAACATAAGAAATGGTGATGAGATAATAATTGATAGCAAGCTCAATCGTTTTGTGTCGACAGCATCGGACACATGATCTATTCGCTCGTGAACGTGAAGCAACAAGCAAGGATATAGCCGCTGCAAAATTATTAGATCTCTGAAATTGTGTTTTCACGATTTTCATCGTAGGCCATCGTGATGATGATGAGAATAAAAAGATATGAAGCACGAAACACTAACGACATACCATAGTGAAATTCTTGAATGATCGTTCAGTTTTGGGAATGATCGGAGCATATCGTTTGCATTCACCATTGGACGTAAATGAATATTTCATCACAAAAACATATTTGTGAGAAGCCAACAAACGACTAACAATTCAAGTAGTTATTGAATATTTAACGCTGAGATGAGTTCATGCAAATAGAGAAGTCTATGTGGTCAAAAAGAGAGTAGACTACTATTTTTGTATAATAAGTGTCACCATTTGGACTTCTCAATCAGTTTTTAATTCATTGCGATCCTGTAGAAACATTATTTTTTTTTCTGTGTTTATGTTTCTTTATGTAGTGGAACAACCGTTTGTAAGACAATAAATATGTTAAATATAAGCATATTTAATTGAATTCCACTGAATGAATGCAGAACAAGATGTTTTCGCGTTAAGAGTGAGTACTGAAAACACGCTTTTATTGCATCTTCCCAAATTCAAGAAGAAGGAAAAATTTTAATACCTTGAACGTACATCTGTGCTTGGATACACGCTCGAGGTATACATGTTGACATTCTCAGCATAAAATCGTGATATATATATGTATATACATACACGTAAACTACCCCCAAGTGATATTTATTACTCATTTCATAAGAAATAATTAAGCTCGGGCTGAGTTGCTCAAAGTACAAACCTGGCCCTAAAATCCGAGTGGGCATTTCAATAGTTTGCGCTGTCTCTGTATTTCCTTCAATTTGCGATTTTTAATGATGCAGCCCTTTGGCTGCTAATATATATGAATAATTTCTATTGATTCACCACCTCAACTTCTCATTTTTGTGCTGGCATGAATATGAGTCATGGTGAGTAATGAGTCGTTGATATGAACTTTTATTGTCTGTTTATATAGCAAATGTAACAGATATATATAGTATATACCGCTTACTTGAAAAGCATATTATAGCGTATTCGGGCATGACGTACTTCGCATGCACTAGTTGATCGCAAATATAATCGATTATTGACTATTATACAATCAGATTACGTGTCAATTTCATCCTTATATACTCTTCTCTATGTGGTGATGGTACGATCGATTTTAGTGTCACGACCAAGTTTGACTGCTGGCGCCATGTTGCATATCTTGTGCTTCAACTCCATTAGTATCACCCGCACCAATGTTGATCACCACCGTTCGCTCCAACTCCACACAGCGCCACACAGCTTTACATGTTTCACCCTCGAACTGCAACGGATTCCGCTGGGTCCAGGCAGTGTGAATCGACTACGGTTCAGCACCATCCAACACGTTTACCGTTTATATTATTCACGTTGACTGCTTTGCAGGTGGCGCGGGAAGGGGCTGACGTTGAGGACTAGTGAACGAGACGTCAGTGAGCTGAGTTGTACGTTTCAGTGAACGATATATGTGGAATGGAGATGCTTACTTCTGTATCGAGGGTGTTGTGCATTTCAACAAATTAATCCTAAATGAAGTTGCCGAGTCGGGCAAATGAGGGTGAAAAAAGGAGTGTTAAGTGCGATTGTATTGTCAAATGTGAATTTGATAATTAAATGTCGATTCACGGAAAGACATTGTGTACTATTAGAACAGGAGTTTTATCATATGCACATATTTCTCAGCACGTCAACGCTAATTCGGACTATACTACTTGCTCTGGTCTTGTTCCGTTGACATGAAATGAAGACGTCAAATTGAAAGAAAAAGATTAGGACAACAAAAACCACAAACGGGATGAGGGAAACAAACGATAGATTTCATCGCAAGTGAAAAAATTGCAGCATTCTGTATAGTATTCGATTGAACGATGATATACTTGATGCCTCCTACACTACAGCCGTAAAATAATAACCGATCGATTCTCAGCATTCTTTCAGCCAAGATGTACTACCAAAACCATCGTGAGTGTAATCATAACATCCAATTAATCTAAACACTCAATCATTTACTACAGCTTTGATTACTTCTTCTTCACTTTCTGTACATCTATTTTTATCTTTATTGCCTTCTTTCTCTCCTCCATTATGTATTTTTACTGAAATGGAAATCTATGTACCAGTAGATTGAGCACGCGCACGGGAATATACCAGTTATACTGTCACGCCTAAAGTATTTCGAGAATCTAACATAATTATTAGAATCAAATTGAATGTTTACTCTGCGATGGCGACAAATTTATTAGATAAGCTGTAGTTTCCTTGAACGATCAATTTTTGGAACAGTTGTGGTTTATGACCTACATACAAAGATACGGTTCATTGTATAACGTGAAATTCCACGAAGTAGTTGAGAAGATCGATGGGTAATGGTTAACTGGCCTCATTTAAATTATAGATAAAAATGCTGTACACGATGCAATAGCAAACACATGCCATCTGATGAATCAATTCACAATTTTTCTTCCAACACGGGTTTTTCTAACACAACCGAGTGCGGTTTCACTATAAATGTGAACGTCTGATACGTCTGCATATCAGTACAATGCAAGTGTGATTTGATACGTACTGCTCATCTACGTATCACATGTTTATCGTGTACGATACAGACGTCACCTGCGCCATAAATTAATATTGGTATCATTGCACTCTGCACACACCAATTAGATTCTTAATGTCCAATGTCTTTTGCAGAAACGTGATGATCATCGTTTCCTGTGTTGAGGATTGAAATCATTGTTCGCATAGAATGGCGTCGGGATCACCGAGTGGTAATCGACAGAGAAAACTTGGACCGGCACCGATAGCATCTTTCGAGGATCTTTCTGATGAAGTGGAAAACGTGAGTTGAATTGGAGGCCGGATAAAAAATAGAGCAAAGTATATTCAATTCAAGCTATATTCGAAGAGCCCTTGAATGCAAATCACGCTCCAATGTTTATTTTATCAAGCGTGAGATAAGGACAAATACACGAACGTGAAAATCTAATGGTGAGGGGGATAGTCACTGAACATTGGAAAAATGCATCATTTCGTTCCGAATTTTTTGTTGATGGACGTTCTCAAGTTGAATGAAGGAGGAGATGGAAAAGCAGGTGATGGGTGATGTCTCACTTGTTATCATGGTGATTCCTATCCATTATTATGATAAAAACTCGAGAATTAGAAGGTTCATTAGAAATTGTGTTTAGGTCAATTTACAAATAACATGTATTCCAGCATATATATGCAGTTGTTGCTCAGAGATGTTGTTCGGAAAACTAAATTGTTGGAGTGCGAATGAATGAGAATTTCGTTTATATTTTTTGGGGAAAGAGGAATTTCTTTTGCTTTACTATAGCTTGCTTGAACTATAATTCCATACAGCGAAAAACATATAAAAATTTTAAAAACATTTCAGAAAGAATGATTGAGCCTTCTACGGTGTGCATTAAGGAATGCTTATACTTTGAATTATAATGCAGGGTGAATCGACAATACGAATGCCAGGAATCATAGAGGTGATGACCCCCGTGACGCCTGGGAGTTCACTCAAAACTCCGAGCACACCGAGAATTGACATCAGTCGGGCGAGCAGTTCCTCCCATCATGAAGACAGCAATAACTCCAGAGAATCGTCACCAGAACGTGAATTACTTGGCGGTAAGCACATAGAAAAGTAGGAAAAAATAATAGATAACAAAATTGGATGTGTCAAATGAAGAATGGAACGAAATAAAAAATTATAGGTGCAGAACCACCGCCTGGTTCAAAACTATCGCTGGGTTACAAGGAAGATGCTCAAGATTTGAGATCTTCGACAGAAGAGTTAGATTTACACGATCCAATTCACGTGCAAGATCTTAAACGGGTGTCAAAAAAGGCACAGAGACGGAAAGAAGATGGCACACAATCGGAGTGTGGCGCAAGTTTGAAGCAAGACAGAGAACGGAAAGATAGTAATTGTTCCGAAATAATTCTCCTTAATATTAGTGGAAGAACATCAAGATTGTCTTCCGTTGGTAGTCAAGGCTCTGCTATTTCTGGCAGGCTTTCAGTTGTTTCTGCCACATCCTCCAGGTAAAAAAATAACGTTCTATATCATAATTGGCATATCATGACTGACTTATGAATTCAAGGTCCCCAAGTCCGCACAAGTGTTTGTTGGAAACGTCATTTTGTGGTAGCAAGCCTTCCTTGACGGATACACAGAACAATGCTTCAAAACATGAGACAGAGGACTTGGAAAAAATACTGCTGAAACGTGAGGCAGATACCACTAAGGCTGTTATTCCGGAGAGCATAAAAGTCCCAATCGTTGGTGGTAATTTTAAGCCTGATCCACTAGATAAACCGAGACGGCGCGGCCGCGAAGAAAGGAAGGAGATATTTAAACGAGAAGTCGAGATTACGAAAAAAGTTCTCGAAAAGGTCAATATTGAGGTATGAAAACAACATAGCATCTATTAATACAACATAACATAGACATGAGTTGAATTTACGCCTAATCATTTCCAATCTGTTTCAAATATTCGATGAGTGGGCATTCTACCCCTACTCATTTCGATTCCGGCTACTTATCTCACATTTTAGTGTAAGATTAAATCAGTTGGAACAAATTTTTTCAGGTCCCGATTATCAAAAAAACATCGCCTCAACGAAATAATATTGAACGAGAAACTAGGCTCAGTCATGAGGTACGAAAACCAGCAACACTTGATTTGAATGATAAACGAAAAAAAGCTCAGAATTTCAAAGACGTCGTTCAGACAATACCAATCATTGGAAGTTTAACTTCCAGCCCTAAGCTATCCAGACATCAAAAAATGCGTGAGCTGGATGGTTCCAGGACCCCAAGTCCTTCATCCATCTCCAGAAAAAGTAGCTTTACCTCTTTGTTCAAGGTAAAAGGGAATTGATGGAGTTTGTCATTGAGTGATCAATTATTCTCTGTGATCGACGATGCTATTATTCCGATTTCTTCCTTCCTCTAGGCTCGAGCTGATGGCAGTGCTGTAAGTCCGGAATCGCCAATGACAAGCTCACGGCCCCGTCGAAGTATTACTTCCAAAATCAGAGACACAACAGAAAATTTACGCAGTAGATCTAAATCCAGAGAGCGAGTTTCAATTGATAAGGGATGTGCCAAAAATAAAAATGTATTCACATCGACATTGAGTTTGTTCAAGAAACGCGAGAGGAAAAAAAGTATTGAAGAAGTAGGTGGACCGACCCTAGATCACGAAACGATATGTAGGGACCAACATTCTTCTGTGAAGAGCATCGGGAATGTAGAATTTCGATTTGAGCATGAGAAATTTGGGAGGAATGAGGATTCTATCTTTATAAGTCTTCACGCAGATTCACGTAATTATGAAGAAGCGTTGCCCTCCGAGAGTGTTTGCATACCTATTGAGACACCTACGAAACTATTAGATGACTTCGATGAAGAAGCAACAGTAGGTCATATTATAACTGAAGCATCAATTGAGCATCAAACATCTGTAACGAAAATACGAACTGAAGCCAGAATTGAGACAGCATTATGTGAAAATGATCGTCGAGATTCAATATGTCAAAATTCCTCACACAATCAGCAAACCCCCAGAATTTCTCCACGAGAAAATAATCCAACAACCATACCTACAAGCTCATCTAGAGATTCAATAGAAAGTAAAAAAACTCCTGGACCAGTGGTTAAACCAAAAAGAAAACCTAGGGGTGACTTACTGCCAAAAAATGTTCATGACTCAATTACAATTATCGATAGTATAACTCCATCGAAAGAAAGTATCGAACATGCTACCGAGAATCTGAATGAATCATCGTCTTCTCATCAATCCTGCAAGGAATTCGATGAATTAAAAAATAAAACGGAAACACTGTTAGTAAAAACTCAGGAAAGTTCAATGACTACCCCCAACGTTTTATCCGATTTGGATCATAATAGTTCCGAGTCTGAAAGAGATTCCGAGATTGATTTTGTGCGGAATAAAGTGGTAAAAGCGGTTGAAGAGCTGCCAGACGAAAGAAAAGGATTATTTAATGAGGAGAGTTTTGAAGAGGATCTTCCGTACGTGCCAACTACATTACCATTGGAAAAAAGCGTAGCCATTCCCATTCTGCCAGTGAAACAACGGCTACAAGAAGTGAGGACAATCCCGATTGAGAGGCCACGATCAACAACGCCGATAAATCCAACGCTTTTGGATGAATTCGTCATGCAGACATGTTGTGATGAGAAGCGGAGCGATCGGATGAAAATTTCTCTACCACGAGAAGATAGTTTCAAATTGAAAAGCCCCCGGAAGCATTCAAGCAATACATTCACTGAATTTGCTGAGCGTGTAGTACCAGATGCGGTAAGAAGAGCTGCTGGGAAATCGCCAAGTCCACCACCGCCAGTACCTCCAAGAACTCCAACTGTCCAACCACGACCAATGAATTGGGTTAACTTCGACGAAATTCCTGAACGACGGAAAGCGCCGAAACGCATTCAAACAATCCCACGAGGTACTGACGAAGATGTCAAGAATTGTAGTGGCTATAGTTATGTTCAACCTGAAGAGTGTCGGTGTGAATGCCATGAAGAGGCAAAAAGAGCTTCCCAAACATATTCGTCACGAGATCAACAGTCCGCTGCGACCGATACAACGAGTGTTTCTTATCAGGGGACAACCCCAATCATTACAACACTCACACCATCCATTGCGCAAACTTCATCTGTATGTGAAAGCAATATTGAACGTGCCTGTAACGGAGAAAGCTGTACAATGCCAACAAATTCAGGTGATCGCGCTAGCATCGTCAGGTAAATTCATTGCGGTACGATTTGAAATAGGTTGTCATGGGTTCACGTTAATATTGATGTGCTACGTTTACCGTGTTGATTAGTAGAAGTCTTTTCCTTTATTTCCAGTGATAGCTCTCTCGAAGGCAGTTTGAGTATTGAAGAAACAAGTGGTCACCAAGCGTCACTTCAGTCAATGAGACCCTTCGCCATGGATCTGGACGTTGATTCCAATAGATCCAGTGTCATATCCCAGGAGGAGACTGATAATGGCCATCAATTATGAAAAAGTCATATTCAATTCATTTCCATATACACTGGCAGCTGTTCGCCATAATTCCGACATAGTACTTTTCATTCAGTTTTCTATTCACTTCTGTTGTTTTAAAATACAATCATATTTGCAAAATTGGGAATTAATTCGATATACATGGATTTGAATCAGCTATTTCATTACATTTACATCTATGATCATTAACATTAAATGAATATCATCAATGCCACACATTCATAGCGCGCGTGTATGTGTGAGGGGTATGAGAAAGTGGAAAAAATGATAAAACTGAGACAGGATTTCGCAGGAAGAAAGTACTTGCGTGAAAAAAATTCATGATGCTTCACCAAAAACATTCAATTCTCCTTACTGCTTCTTCAATGAATGAGTAAATAAATTAATAAATGAATGAATTACTTAATTAATAAATCAATATATAGATACATACGGACACCCGAAAAATGAAATCACACATCAACATAAAATATTGATCCATTCGATACGTGACTTCGAGCCCCATTTATCTATCATGACTAAGTCAAGCTGGTTGGACTCAACTTGTTATGATTAACGAATATGATACAATCCGATGAGCAATCGTGACAAATTATTCTTAATATTATATATCATGATCATCACGAAAACATTAATATAGTAAATGTGTTTGAATCATTTTCTCTGCTCAATGAAAGTCAGGTTCTCTTTTTTTTTCCAATACATCAAATACAATACATGAATATATGTTTATCCTAAATTACCACTTTAGCGGATTTTTCTACATGAGAAAACTTTTATCTAGACTGTGTTCATTCAAAGAGATTGATTGTGGGTTTGATGACTGAAATGTTGTAAACTTCAGGTGGGAGTCATTTTATTGTGACTTCGTATTTCAATGTTAAATATATATATTGTGGAACATCATTCTCTGAGAGAAGCTATTAGTTCGGCGTACAGTTATCGTTATTTCGAGAACGATTAGAATAAGCAATAAAGAGACAATGTTCTTTATCTAGTTGCAATATTTTCTGTGCTCTTCTCTATACGTATATGCTATTCCAACAGTCTCGATTGTGTGACAGCTCAATTTTTTCATTCGATGCATGATATTATTGTCATAAGTGCTATTGATTTTCATTCTCAATCCTTATTTTTATTCTAACTCGCAATTAAGTGTGGAAATCATAAACAATGTCATTCGTATACAGTGCCATAGATATACATTTACATTTCCGAGCTAGATAGTATTCGATTGAGAGAAAATCCCATTGTCTTAATTTTGTCTGGCTTAGAGGTACAGATGTGTGTATGTTTCAATACGGTGACATTATATCGTTACTATTCAAACTGCCGGAAGTGTTTCGTAATTGTGATTTTCAACAAAAGATGCATGTTTGATGGAAGAGAAAATCCACCCACTAATTCTTGTTACTCGTCTTTTGTATAGAGACAAAACCATATTATTATTATTATTATTATTATTATTATTATTATTATTATTATTATTATTATTACTATTGATAATAATATGATTAGTTCGCGAATTATTTAGTACGTTTACCCGGTGGCATAAGAGTGGATGATTCCATTCAATCGCGAGAGCAATCACAGGACTGTCTTAAATATACAGAAATACACGAACATATTTATCATGGTTATTTATTGACACTTCTCATGTTCTGAGAATGAAATGAGAGAAATTCTCAATATTATGCGAGTGGATCTAAAAAATCAGTGACACAAAAAATAATAGTAAATATGGAGAGAAAACTCAGAAAGAGAAAAAAAGATGTAAGATGTGTTGATGAATAGCAATATCACGTTGAAAAGAAATAAAATATGTTCAAGTGTTTCCGTTCTGGCTCATTATTCGATGAGATATCTCATGAGGTGATTCCGGAATATCACTAGCATCAAAACTTCCCGTTCCCTTTGACTTTTTTATCATCGTGTTTTCCCGGTTATTCAACAGCATTGGATCATCTCCCTCACGGACAAGGACTGCCGTTGTGGGCGCTGTTGGAGCTGTAGAATTGTTGTCATTCAGAGATTGCTGGAAAATGTTGTTCTTTTCAACCGGCTCTACCCCTTATATAATATATTGTATATTCGTTATTAAATCCATTGATACCTGCATCACATTGATGAGAAATAGAAAAGACAAAAGTGCCAATGCGCTAAGAACAGCATTGCTTCCACCGCCTTTACCGCCCCCTTTGTGATGACTAACAAATGAAATTTTATACGCAGACATCAGCTCTATGTGTTTATAATTATGAAATAGGATAATTGAACTGAATATCTTACCTATAACCATGACCATGAAATTTCTGTTCCCAACTTCCACTGTGCCATCGTTCAACTGGTGGCTGTGAGTTGTCTCCTGCATCTCCGAGCCCACCCCAATTCAACAGCGATTGAATTGTCATGCCAGAGAATAGAATCTTACAAATACAACTCAAAAAACATGGAATTACAGAGAGAGTTGCAAGTATACAGACGGGCACCTGGAGGTGCTGAGCAAGACTGTCGTTGCATCATCAAGAACGACGAATTTTTTCCGTTTACTGGCATGACGAAAAAAATAGAAAATTTATTCACAGTTGTTGGTGCTTCGGGATCCGTGAATATTCGCGGTAAGTAAACACAGTATGGGGATAATTGATATTTCCCGTAATTATTTTTGTCGTGTTGTGCTCAAATATGGTATGAGATTGAATCTTGTTTGACCACTTTGCTGTGAACGTCTATAGTTATTAGTATATGTTTGAACCACATGTATTAAAAGAACGAAAACCAAGTTGAGATAACGGTAAATTAGACATATATCTTCATTGATTACAATCGTAGTACACGTTCATACAACTTATTTCAGGTAGACCTTTATATATTTGCGTGATAAAGTTTTCTACATCAATATTCTAATGAAAATACAATTACCTATAAAATACATAACTTTAACTACATAGATATTTGTCTCTGTGTTCCTGCGTATTGCAGTACAATGATGATAGTGAGTATTTACAGCGGTTTGAGTATTCAAATTCAAAAGAGACGAATGGGACAGAGCAACGCATTATGAGATGTTATTGGGGATGAATCGAATACAAATTGAATTCTGAACTACTGTGGTAATGAATAAAATTGTACATGAGACAATTTCCGACTTCCACCACCTATATTCAACTGCAAATTTATGTCTATGCATAAATATTTGATCGAACTATGAATAGTATGGAGTTAAATGATTTAACATCTGGACTCAATCAAGTTCAATTGAACCCAAATCTCCGTATTTTTGTATAAACTTTGAAGTACATTCAGTCTACAACATACTTTGTTTCAATTGCACTATTGAATTGGTTTTTTAATATTTCATCTGAAATGAATTCGGAATTTATATTTGAATCATGACAGACCCTTTATCAGACCACATTGATTCATTTATTCACTATTAGAACCTGTTCGATAAATAAACATTATGATACTTATATATATAGTAGAGCTCAAATAGCGTTACAGTCCATGAATAGTCCTCTGCAGTCTTCACCAGATCGTCCCCGTCTTCCTGCCTCATAGAGTGCCTCGAAACCAACTCCACTTTGTCGCTGTAAAAGATAACTCGTTGCATAGGATCCAAGTTGGCAGAATATGGTTGAGGTGCCATGTGTATCTGCAACACATTCAGCGCTGGCTTCGCAAAGTGCCCGTTCAGCGCATCCCCGTTGGCCTTCATCTTCACTCCGTCCGATATGATTAAATGATTTCATTGATCGCATATAACCCTGGTGAAAGAAGATAAATATTTTTGATTTATTAATTTTCATTGTGGATGTACTTTGAAAGAGTATAAACTTTTGAACAATCCGGGATTTCGCTCAGAGCTTTCATCAAACAATACGAGATTATCCATCAAATGATCTCAAAAACCTGGCAATGATTCCTGCGACATCGGAAGTAAGAATTCGAATTGCACAATTCCATATTTTGGATACTATTGTGTGTTGTCAGAAATCTTTATAACGATTGTTTTATTTTATCAAATGAGAGCTTTGTGCGAAGCCTCAAACTGATCAGGGTTCGTATTCACTGGAATTTTATTCTAGATCATTTCCATGTTTTGTTACTTCACCTTTAACATTGAAATGGAAGCGACGCCTGCCTCAGAAATAGTATCCCGTTTTCCAATTGTACGTGCTGTAGATGATCGTTGGGAGAAGGATGTTTTCAGAGCATCCAAGAGATTCATCACAATGTTGATGAACTATCAAAAAAAAATTAAATAGTAGTAGTCATGGCATTGGTGGTCATTGCTTCTGTTTTATTGCTGCCAGTGTTGACATTTATTCTGATTTATATCACAGACGAAAGCGTAAATACATGTATGCAATAAAGAATACGATTATTTTTCGATGAAATGTCTAAGGAATTTCATATTTGACGCAATTATACTATTATTATCTGTGTTTGTACAGAATTTACATGTTCTACAATGTTGTAAATTAGAGCAGAATGTAATTTTGTTGTTCAGCGAAATGGTACCGTCGCACTTCTCCGTGACGTGTTTACGTGAAAGCGGAAAATAAGTAAACAGGAGTGAATACGAAGGCTTTTAGGATTGAATTGGGTAAGCAGATAGATAGACAGGAGGATATTAGAACAGAATTAGTTGTTGCAATTTAATTTCTTTACATCATATTACTACCATACATGAGATGATATATGATAACAATAGAAGGTTTCTGACCTGCAAATATAAATGATACTAACCTCAGAAGCCTGTTTAGCCATGACAATCACCTGATCGGGATTTCTGCTGTGTCCTAGGAAGGCACCCAGCACCGCTGTCAATACGCCCTAAACAACCGACACCAGCAATATTTGTTTGTATGCCCTTTCTCTCTCTTTCTGAGTGATAATGAAGAAATATATTCACTGTTTTTGGGGGACACTATGCTTTCCACATTATTCCTTCATTTCAGATCTCACACTTTAAATCTTAGTTTCCGTGTACGTTTATTGAATTTTATCGCTTATTGTACACTAAGTCGGTATCTATTATCTGACGCATTTTTTTGTGACTATGACTACTTATCGATATCCTTGACCAACCTCACTCGGATCAATAGTCGTTGAGATGTTTCGATTTTGGCATGCATTTATAACGGATTATGACCCGTGGAAGCGCACTCTGAGCGACTGAATATCATGTACTATATTATATACTATATTATGTATATACACATGCTCCGACTGATATCCGCATATTTTTCTAAGGATTTAACTAACAGGAAGACATACTACCAGCAGTGGGGAGAAATTTGCAACAGAAGAGAATAAAAATATGAATTATTATAAATATTAATAGGAAATGAGTGAATGGGCAAAAATGGTGAGGGAGGAGTGAGTTTTTGAAAAAGTATTCTTAACGACTTATGAGTGCTATTAGGATGATTTCAGGTGAAAGCGAGGCCGTCCCAGTCTCCAAATTGTCCTATAATTAGGATGGGCATTCACTAAACTAACTGAAATATATACACATACGCGTGAGACAAGGACAAGATATGATAATATACAGTTCTTTGACAATCAACATTCTCTAACGATGAATATATATACTTTCTTTAGTAACTACTATACGATCACAAAAGATGATATATTTGAAAAGAAAAAGAATATTGTTCATATCATTCACTCACGTGCATAGGATTTCCTTGGTTGTCGACTTTGTCAATGCCATCGACAGGCTGTTGGGTACCACCAAGAATTGCCGTCAAAACTCGGAGTCCAACAGACAGAAGATTTGCCCATGGACTAGCTGGGACTCCATCATCAATGTCATTTTTGCTGGGACCAGTAACACCAGTGGGGTGTCCCAGCAACATCTGCATTAGCATTCCCAACATATTGGACCACGAGAAACCCGTAACGCCACTTTCCTACAGTGAATAAGATCATCAACGGTTGTATGCGAGGGTGAGAGAATAGTGAGTGGACCGAACGAGAAAATATAAGCGGAGAGAAACATTTTGTAAAAATTATGCATTGTAAAGTTAGTTTAACAGCGCATATTATCCGCACCTGATTTGATCCGGCAACTTCGATGTCATCAAGCGCAACCTTCTTTGAGGCATTCGGTTTTTCAGCAAATTTTCTCTCAGTACTGATCTGTTCTCCAGAGTGTTGGGAATACAGCTCGGGAGTATACACAGGATGTTGTGGCAATGTTGCAGCCTGACATACAGTGATAGCCACGAAGCAAAGAGCGATAAATTTATTGTACTTCATTCTGAAACATATAAGCACAGTTTCATGAAATTTCTATTGCGTCACTTCTAGCTACATTGTTACAATAACATCAAGCTATTCGCTTCTACATGGTCATCCTCTATTTTTCTCTATAATACCTAGAGCCAAGATAAAGCTCTAATGATCAACAGCAGATAATGATTATTAACATTAAACAAGATTTGAGGGGTGTGCTAGAGAGAAATCTCAGATATGTTTTGCTCCCCCATCATTATATGGAGCCAAGTGAATGGATGGAGTTGTTTAAGATAATTTTTGTTATGATAGTATGATGGTGGTGATACTGCCATATGAACAGATCCATCATCTGACACGTGAATATAATGGCTTTAGTTGTGAATTATATATGTATGTATAAAGATGTATACTATGGCTAACTGCACAATCATAGAGGGAAAACCTTGACCATGAAAGTGGGTCAGCGTAGTTGAGGCCATGTGACGATAACTCCACGACGATCACTCGTTAGCCCACTTCCGATCCCGCTCGGTACATTGAACTCTCTTCGGACCGTTATTTGTGAATCGTGTCGCGACCTACTATTTACCTATCACTGCAATACGATTAAAATTCGAAATGGAGATTTATCTCTATATGTAATTGAAATTGATTCTGAAGTAGCTTTTAAATATCGTTTCGCCTGGATATTTTTCATCATTTTATCAACGCACATATACGCAATTATTATCCTTCAAATTCAAGAAATGTATCCAAAAAGCGTGCATGAACGTATTGCAAACATTTGAAAGATTCTTTGCAAGCAAGAAAATAAAGACCCACTTATTATGAAACACTGATTTGACAATGAGGGATATAATTATTCAAACATACCAAATATCAATTGATACGATATATTGATCAAAATGAAAATTGAAAAACAATAACAAAAGCCATTACGGTACAATCTTTTGATGGCAATGGTATCGTTTTGAAAATACGGTTGTTGCAATATTACGAGATTTTGTGATGATGTTTTTCCGAATGTGAGGAATGACAATTGAGAAAGCGTATAAACAATAATGAATACTCACTTGTAACTTCTGAGTTAGACTTCTGTGACACTGACTTTCAGTTCTGAAGATGAAATCGTACGCGGAGTCTTCTATATAGCCTGCATCATCTCATAGTGGGGGTGAACCGTATGTCCAATAGTAACACAGTTATGGTTACATTTCCAATAGATTAATCCAGTCACCTGTCGACCCATCAGAGGTACCCATTTTTCCATGCCTGAAGTTTTGTTATATGTAACACATTCTTCAATTCACCCAGTTTCGTAACACCCACACAGGAATTCTCCTTCTCATTTTCTTATTTTCGTTAAACATGTAGGAATTTTCGATTTACGCATTCATATGAGTTGACACAAAAATATCTACGTAACAATACATGTATATCCACAAAAATTTTATAAATATCATTATCAATGGATAGATACTCATGAATTTGGTATAATGGATGACTTAGTGGCACACCAATTCTAATTTGTTTCACTTTGTTACTTGTCAAATCCGTTATACATCCTAGTGTCGAGCTAATCGCTGCTATTCAATTGAGAATGACAACCACATATGACAATAATTAATTGTTGTTATATATCTGACGGACTAAATAATCTCATCCCATGCACCCAATATATTGGTGTTGTTGATGAAATTTTTGACCTATTTAACGATTCGAAATATTCAACCCGAAACCTTTTTCAATCTTGACAATATTCCGATTTTCATTTGAGCTGCTGCTGGATTGATTCCATGACTTGGAAAAACATCATACCAATTGGTAATTACATTTGTGCAACCGCAAAGAACCTTTGTAAAAAATTTAAGATGCAAAAACGGTACGTGCATCGCAGAATAATGATTATATGTAAAAGCTACAGCTGCAGTTAAACAAGTAACAATTATTCAAACTTTTTATACGCATTCTCAACTTATATAATGATAAAAACAATAATATATTGGGTGCACCAAACCCGTATACTTTATCGTTCCTGCTCCTCTGATTTTTTTATACCCTTGTTCATTCTTCATGATATTTCCCTATTGATAATGACATCTTACTTATTCCAACGAGAAGATCATCGCATCCGGTTTGACTTGGCAACGCAAAAAGAAGCGCAATGCGATCCATCATAACTGTTCCACTTGCGGGATTCTTCCTATTAGCACAACCGAACTAATCGTTTTCGAACATATATTCCCTTATATTAAGTTCCTAATATATGGATATTTGCTAATATTTACATAAGAACATATTGAAAAATATTGTATTATTGCTATTGCAGTTAAATTTTCACAAATGCATGAATCATAGCTACATAGTCCTCTCAATTTTATTCCTCTGATTCATTCTCGCTGAGCAATCAAAAAAGAAAAGAGAACGGTATAGTCCGTATAGATATACTATCTGAAACTAAGTGGTAAGACATTTCAAACATATTGAAATGCTGGTTCAATCGTGTTTCAATAAAAATTTTCCAAAACAAACACTTCAACATAAGTAAATATATGTATATGAGAACAGATTGATTCTCATCGAAATTTAAAGGGAGGAAATCCCACACTTTTGTGACAATTCTGTGGAAAGTATATTCCAACACAACCGAAGCTCGGTACAAGGCAGGGGATTTTTCCCATGCATAATGACGTTCAACATCTACTTTCAAGTGCTGAGATGATATTTTTGGTAAACTTATTGATTGATAAACTTGTACTTCAGCGTTTATAGTTGGAAAAAAAGTGAATGCACATTCGTTAATGGTGCAAAGCAGTAGAAAATGGAAGAAAGAGAAACAAAGTTACAAAGAAATGCCAACAAAAATGAAGCTCAGATCCGGCGAGGCACTGTTATACAGCTATTCGACACAGAAAACTGGGTAGCGGGACCAACAGTTCGATTTACATAATGATTCGCGGCGCGCGAATTATCGTGTACGATGGTATGCATATGCACATGCATAATATGCGTCTATATCTTTACTCTAAATACCTTGACGCAAATTTATATCACGTTGATTAGACGACTGAGGTAAAATAGGAAAATGTCAATTGCATATACATACGAACTGCGAATGAATGTGGCTTCCGCATAACTCCGATTATAATCCTGAGGAATCTTGTTTTGCATTCAGTTTTATACTAATTCATTCCAAAACTGATAGCTTGTCTAGGTTTTTCATTATATTTATGAGTTTAGAATTAATCTTTCTTGGCTCGATCATTCTCCTCCTCAATAAAATGGACAATGCTATCTACATATCATCCAGAATTTCCGAATTCCTGTCTCTAGGATAAAAAATAGATACAATCGTCAAGTCACACGATAGAATTGGGTCAAAGTTGTATGATGTTCAATTGTTTCCTGTCCCCTACATCTGGAATTACTTTCGTTTATGTGTGAATATTATCCACACGTAATTAAAACTCAATTTACCATGAATGAATGAAATACATTTATGTAAAGTTGAGAAGCAATTGGAGACGATGACGAAATTTCACGACTTAATTTCACATAGAATCTGTTTAAATGGACCTATTCACTCCAAGAAATTAAAAAAATGTTAGCTCTTCTATGATAATGCCCTAGAGTTTCAAAAGAAAATATCTTGCTGTATGTACATACCGTGGCATCACTATATTTCCAACAGCGATAATCGTTTATGGTCGCATCATAGATGGCGTCCTGCACCATTCCATCGAGTTTCTTCGAAGGCGGTAACATAAAAGTTTCAATCAAGAAGCAGAGGGTCACATTGATTTTTTATGTGGTTTACTAATTGAACGAAGGGAAGCTTTCAATATGATGAACAATATCGGATAGTAATTGAGATCGTTGATTAACTAGGTCTCAACTATTGTTTTGTTGTTGCACTCATTTGAAGATCAAGATATGTACGAGCTATCTGGTAAAAATAAGAGCATGAATACAAAATTTTTGAGGATTAAATTAATGTCTGATCATCGGTAATGTAATTTTTTCACTACCACTTTTCAATAATGGTTTATATAAACCAACTCTTCTCACCAGAAGGCCTTGGCGCTTCTTGTCTCTAAGAATGACACACATTGTTTTCAAACAACATACAATAATGACTAATGATTTCGATGGAATCCAGATCGTTCTGAATTATAAGGTGAATATAATAAAAAATATATTTTAGATGACAGCAAAGATAAAATGTACTTTTGAAATCAGTGTAAATTTAGCGAACATGAGAACATTTTTGTTACTGAATGGTGAACTGAATAATTAAGATGGAATTTAAAAAAAAAGCTCGTACAGATTTTGAAATATCTACCAAATTTACACTCATCTCTCAGAAGTCTGTTGTCAGTCTGTCAAAATGTTGATAAAATTGTGGCACTTTGTGTGCGAGTTATGAGTGTATTAACAATGAAGTATATATAATGCTCATTCTGCCTCCATAACTTTACCCTCAATAAGTTCCTTATGCGTCACCTGTGTGTGCCGGAAGGTTGGCGATGTAGGAAAGTATGCGTACGTGCTTGTGTATGACAGAATCTACTATACCGTCGAATGCCATGTCGATGGAAAGTGGAAACTTTTTATCATTGTGTAGAAAATGTAATACGCATGTGTATACAACTGTGTATCATAGTATAGCATAATTGGAGAACTGTGAACGCGTGTTTGCCGTCATTGCCACCTCTACCGCTCTCACTGCATTTACCATAGGAATCAACTTCAAACCCACAAGGTCGTATATCGTCATTGGGAATTTCCAGTGTTGAAATAATACTTTTCGAAGCTGATACCGAAATTTTCGAAACATTTCTTCGCTGTTGTGTTCGTTTCACAAATTTAACATACATAAAAACACGTACACGATCTCACATATATATATATGCGCATGTGTATGTTTGTGACAATAATGATCATAATACGAAAAGTTTTTATCTCGACGCCTACAGTCTTTGTTTGAATGACCATAACAATATATCTGTATATATCACCTTCGTTCGCCGTATATGCGTCACAGTTTATACAGTCTGTTAACTGCGCAACGAGCTAATCGCACATAAGATAAAGAAAACCAACCGTATGCGGAGAAAGGCTAACAGAAAAACGAGTAAAAACAGTCGAGAAGTGATGGAGAATTAGGTTTTGAGACAAAGAGGTCCGAAATTCAACACGTGTGAAGTCATTTTATGCAGAAAATACACTTGTCGGTACCAACTCCAGTCAACTGACACCACGCAAATAAATCGTGAATAAAACGCACTCGAAACACAACGGGAACACTTGGCAGCAGTCGAAATAAGACAACGAAGAAAGCGATAAGGTTTTTTTGTGAGAAACTACTCGCGAAAACGCATTCGTAATGCACGAGCATATTATGATCGATTAAGACAAACACACATATCATCTATTTCTACTACTGCGTAGTATAGAATGTTTCAATTAGCTATGTAGAATATTACGTAGAATTCCCTTATAACAGGAACAGAAGAATAAATGACCCAATACGCAATAGGGATTGGAGTTTATTATCAATATATACAAAATCTATATCCGTATGAATCATTCTCATTCTTGGAAAATAGTAAAGTATGCGAGGAAGTTTCGGAAATTAAGAAAAAGTCTGATAAACGCAGTTTCCCATATATGATACTGAGATATGTTGCGCATTGTCTTGCAGTCACTCTCAATATGAAGAAAAGTTGTGCTATGTGTTTCAACAAAACTATGTTAGACCATTTTTAATCGCATTTATCTAAAGATATATAACATTAGGTACGTGCGGTGAATGGACGTCGTGTTTATAGTAATGTTACACATATATAAACTTGATTATTTTTTGTGTAGAGGTACTATCAAACACAAAGGTGAAGTGCAGCTGCTAGACATTGCAAAATAACGACGGCAACTGAAAACGTGGATTAAAACCTCAATACATAAGATATTGCGCAGATTAAAGTCTCGTCATCGATCGTTTGATGAAATTTATTTTATTCTCCGAATGTCGTCAAGACAATAGTCAGTTACTGAACACATTTTCAAATCCGTCGGCGAGAGCCGATGGAAGGTCCCAAGCTAATTAGAGAGTAGAAGCATCTGGTAAAGAGACATTCCTCCACAATCCAGTAATCTACGAAAATGTTTTTCATACCTAAAACTTTGTTGGGAGTATTTTCCGAAATATTGAATGTATAACTTTAGCACTCCCCTTTTGCTTATGAGCTGTTGTCTCAATCAAGAATTGAGATAAGTATTATGTTATTTATGTTGAATATCAGAACTTATAAAAGATAAAATTTGTTCATGGAGTAGGGGACAATATTGTTGGGTATAAAACTGGGAGAAGCAAATATTATGTGTAGTATAGTATTATTTATTATCATGTTTCATTCAAAAATAAAATTATACGTAAAAAAAGGCCATCCTCAACTCTGTCGATACATAACATATTATATGAATATATATTCATAGAACTATAAGACAACGATGTAGTAACACTCACTTCTGCTACAGGTAGTGTATAGTTATGTATCTATATCATGATGTCTTCATTTTTTTTCTTATAATTATCTCATCATAAAACAAAAGTTCCTCTCTTACAGGCTAAATCACATGTGGCTTATTTTTAATTTACTTCCATATATATTTGTGTGACAGCTCTTCACAAGCGCTGCCTCCATGTTTTCCATTGAACGGTTACTTATATGTATGATTTCTACATAAACCATTTCGTTTTTCAACATTACATGTTACAATGAATTAATTCCACAGATATTTATGTATTATATATTATCCATCCACGATGTGATGGACTTGGGTCTCTGTTCATTAATAAGAGAAGGCACGCCATATGAAGACAATTACATTGGCTGAAGAAAAGCTGACTTGATTTCATTTTATGTCGGCAATGTTAACGCATTTTCAGGAATGCAGATCTCCAAGTTCAATTATACCAAATGTTATTGAAGAATATACAATTGCACCAATTTTTCTCTGGAAATATTGCAATGATTTTCAATTGGTCCATCGGCAGAACCAGTCATTCACTAGATAAGAAATAATTCTAAAAATGTCAGTGGGCAATTATCAATAAGACCTCACTACATATTAAGCGTCAAAACTGAAACAAGAAAATGAAAAAATTTCGCTAGCGGCACCACAGAGGATGCGTGGTCACTCTCTATCTATGTAGCTTTCTGTACAATAATTCAGGAACATTATTTTTCTGGAATTCAGTGTCAGAGAATCTAGTTAAAAACTGTATATGGAAAAATTAGATTTATCATTACGTTGCATGTTCCATCATTTTTCTGTATGTGAAATGTTATTGAAATTGAATTTGAATAACTGCCACGCATGATTCACTCAATCTATATTTCATCAGATTGACAACATAATCATGTAGATTCTGATTGGGAATTTTTAAAAATGTGACCAAACTTTGTGGTGTTGTACAAAATGTGCAATTCAATGTGTACCCCTGACAATTGCAACTTAATTCTCGCCTGTTTTGGATTAAGAATCACGTATGATGATAATAATAATAATAATAATAATAATACAAATTTCGGATAACTATACTTGGAGCAAGAATTGCCACTAAATTTATCTTGATATACTTTATATAATGACACGTCACGAAGACTTTTGTTAACGGTATTCAATAACATTATAAAAAATGATACACTATTAATTATATTTTTTATCGATCGATCCATCCATACAGTAAGATTCATAAGTATTCGAAAAATAGGCATCATGTCTTATCGCAAAGTCATGTTTACTATATATTGACACATGAGACAGTCCATATAATCTGCATGGTATACATAATATATAAGTGAATATACGTTAGACCAAAACTGAATAAGACTAGATGCACGGGTGACATAGAAGCTCACGAATAATAACGTCGTATTTGCATCAATATCGATAAACTGAATGCAGGATAATTATAATGAGGTGAGAAAAGTGAGTTTTACAGGGAACATCATCTACAAATAATCGAAAAAAGTACCATTTAAAAACTAATTTATCATGTGAGAGTCCACAAGTGGTTAGACATTACACAGTTCATCAATATAAGCCGATAAAATGATTACTGCGCTAAATTTTTCTCCAAAATGGCGACTGTCCTCTCACTTTTATAAGCGTACGTACACACAAAACTTTTCTGATTCACTAGCACGTATAATCCTCTGCTCCTTCATGCAGTATTCAGTGTATTCTCCCACCACAAGGACGTCGCTAGTTACTTCGCATAGATATGATGCATACATGTATATGATGATCGTACATTCGCATATATATCCATTATTTATCTTTCTGCACAATAGTACAACACTCGCATCGTTGACACTCTACTGATGGATGCCCCATTTGATAGTACAACATGAAAAGTAATTTGTTAATATGTTGCACAGTACACATCTGTTGATTCCGATCGTCATTATTTTATGCTGATAGAGAAACGAATAACTAAGATCAGATGAGATAAGTTTCTACAGATCTCACGGCACATCTGTTTTTTTTTATTTCGTCACATTTTTTTATATTCAATCTGTTCCATGTGTTCCCGGGCAATTGGGAGGAGATGGGACTATTATAGAAACTGTATACGGGAGTTATTGTCGAGCTTTCTGTGATGCCATCCATTACATCCAAGGACGCGTGGCATTGTGAAAAACAAATGCAAAACAATGTCAATTGTGCTGTATTGAACAACGTATGTCCTGAATGTGCTTGCTCAGAACTGCCCTGACACTGTCATAATTTGGCAGCCAGATTGTACGTGATCCATAACTTGCTCTTTGAGTCGACATACGTGCTCTTTCAACCTATGGACAACGGCACTGAGCTCACTATTTTCGCCCTTGAGAAGTTTCACTTTGTCTTCAAGCCTGGAAATTCTCTCAAGTTTTCGTCTGCGGCATTTTGAAGCAGCAACACGATTACGCTGTCTCTTTCTCTCTAGTTTAATTTTTTCTTGACTCTCCATGTCAATGGGTGACATTGGGGGTGAGCTAGAGACACTTGGTACTGTTTGTGGCTCATCTTTAATCATCATCAAACTTTGAGAAAGAGATTCTGTACTGTGGACACTGCCTGGTGGCTCGAGTGTTGTATACGTTGCACCATGAATGCTGCCAGGTTCTTGAGAACTATCAGAATGATGGAGTTCATTCAGGGCATCGACAAATCCACGTGCATAAAGCTCTTGTGCCTCGGTCACAGTCCTTGGAAATAGTAACTGAGTTGTTGGCGTTGGCATTGTTGTGACCAGTCCATCTTGTTGTGCGATTATGAGCTTCTCCAATTCAGGCGAGCCTAACTTCAACATATTAAGATCAGGCGAGCTGAGAACTGGTACTGCGTTATTGAGTGTTTGTGTTAATGGGCCAAGTCTCGGCCTCTTCACTTGCGGCCCTTGGCGTTGTCCATTAAGATCTAACGTAAGATTCCTTTTGAGGTGACCCAAACTTTCACGATTGCCACTGGTATATATTGTCGACTCCTCATAAAACGTCGTTTCCATGGTGACACTACGCACCATCGATGAATACCCAATAAATTGTGAACAATCAAATTTACAGTTGTTTTCAATTTTTTTACTTGTTAATAGTTGGTCCAATTCAAGTATTTGGCAACCAGAGAAGAAACCAAGAGAATCAATCAGTGGTTTTCTAATGACAATGGAAGTGATACGACCAATAATATAAGTCACATAACAGTCTACCATACACTTAAGTTTCACTTTTATTTCTGTCACTATTTACTGAATAACGAGATTCCTCTTTATAATATAACGAGTCACGTGGTTACGTAACAATTAAATACACAATCCAGTCTACTTCAACACAATACAAGAGGAATAAAAAAATAAAATTATGATAGCAAGAACGAATTCGTTATTGATTCTGTTACTACAAATTCAAAAAGGAGTGTTGATACGTACGTCTGTCACAATATTACCACGATTTATTTCTCATTGCAATGCCGAACGTGCAACGCCCATATGAAATAATCTGAATGCTCACATGAATTCGCATGGCATTGCTATGACTTGGTGAATTACTATTATTCTGTTATGAATATACACGAGGTTGTTTGCTCACGCGTCCTCCAACACAACAATCACTCACTCCGAGGTATCTCGGCACTAATTGTTATAACCAACAAACTGACGAACTTCAACACCTCAAAAAATATATAAATTCCATTCATATACTTTTTCCGCTTTCTACAATGGGATCAAAAAGGTCGAACGTGATGCGAGGTGTATTGATAAATGATAGATGAAATTAAGTGCTGAGAAAAATATAGAATTTCCAACGTCGTTCTAAATAGCGCAGTATTTCACCAACTTGTGAACACCCAACTTAATGTACAGCCTTATATCCCGTGACTCACGCTGTCTAAAAATAGAATCAACGTCAGAATCAGTCGATGTAATTGGTCCCCAATGACGACAGCAGCGCTCCGCAATTGGTCGACAACTACGTGTTACTGAGAAATCAATAGCGCATGCGTGCTTCAAGCTTTTCAACACACCATACAAAAATATGCATACAGTGGTGGGAGCGTTCAAATAATGTTAGCGGATGTATCTACTGCACTTAGTGTGGTCAGAATGGACAGGCAGGCGCAAGACGCAAAAGTAGAGGGAGTTAACCAATACAACCGCAAGGCATGCACATGTGAGCTCCTCACTTCGGCTCGTGGTTCGATGATCAGAAAGGAGCAGCGATACTCGCCTCGTCTCTGTTCATACATAACTAAAATGAAAAGCACAAAGCTATGGCGGTGAACCTACTTGAAAGTATGGCGAGAACTTGAATATAATTTGAGCTTCCAATCGTTGGCGTTGCTTTGGTGTGGTTTTCTTATACATTCAGAAATCATAATTGTTGATTGGAAAGGCATACAACCTTTTATTTAGTTATCATGATTTAATTATATGCACTGGGCTCGAACAACAATCAATATATTTTAATATAAGTAAGAGGATCCCATCAACAAATTAACCAAGAAATGATTTAATTTGTCATGCAAAGAATGAATAAGAATTCATAAGAGTAACTGATTAATTGAAAAGACAAAGTATATATTCGGAATATCTTTTGTTAAGCGTCATTTTCTCTTTTTGAATCGCAGAAAAACGCGCCAAGTAATTCCAACATTTGTGATGGTGTCACCAATATTGATTGGTTAGAATTCAAATTGGGTATCCATAGTGAACGAATTACAGCGTCGAGTTTCTTTTCCACAGCCAATGAAACTTCTTCTTTATCCTCCGCCATTACAGAGGGCGATGTGAGCGCTCGAGAAATAACTGCCGCGTTCGCCATTAACAATGGACACAACGGTCGAGATGTTTGGCGCGGTTCGTAACTTGTATTGACTTTCAGAAGCTTCGGATGGTGAGAAAATTATTGTTTTTTCTTTTATGAGCATATTTTTGTTACAACAAAATTGAAAATATCAATACCATTCAACATGGTGAACTATTAATATTTTCCTTTTCCTGTCGAATTCGTAGAATCCGTTCAACACAATTCTCCATATATTTCCACTCCTGTTTCATTTTTCTGATTTCTTCCGATGATGCAAAGCAAACTGAATGAAAATGGCATAGATTTCTTGATAAAAAAATTAGATTGATTTTTGTTTTCGAACGGAATTTATGCAACGATGTATATATCCAGGAATTATTTTATTGAGATCATTCGGAGGGAAATATACTGACGAATATCCACATCGATTGGCTCGATCATCACTTCACTCCGATGGGGAAAATCATTAGAACGATTGATAATTTGCTAGGTAACAAAAGAAGAAGGAAAAATATTGGAGAGGAAATTTCATTTGACTGATGCATTAGAAATAAAATGATTGCTCGAACTCCTTTTTTTTTTTTTCGTAGTCGAGAAAACGTTGAAGCAAATTTTCTACGAATTGGTTGTTTTGGACAAATTCTTGGAATATGGCGATGGAATATAAACAATTCCTCTTTTGTTCGCGCCCTACACAGTGTATACGACTGGAGCGCACTCTTCCGCCCTCAACTCCAACTTCACTCAGTTTGGGCGGGTGAAAACAGAAAAGCAATATGGCAGATGGTTGAAGCGATTTGGCGCGTAATATGAAAATAGATTTAGACGGATTCGTGTTATTTTTCGATGTATCGCAAGAGTGAGGAAATACTCGAGTGATTTCTTCATGTATATTCTGGAATATGATTCGTTAGTATTTGGTGGTGTAAAGCAGTTTTCCTCGTGGCTTGTAAAGTTCAAATCATGTTGAATACCAGTTCCATTAGATACAGGGAAAATTCTTCACATTTTGGATACAGCAAGTCACCACATATTGGATACAGCAAGAAATTAGTGAGTGCGTTCATTTTTATAAGTGAAAGAAATATAAATGTGTTCAATTCGCGTCGAATCAAAGTTCGTTCGTTTTTATCTTTGAAAGTGGAAAAAAGTTATGGTTAATTCGGGTTAAATTAAAGTGTTTAGTGCAGTGTAGTGCCTTTTATTGGATACAGCAAGAAATCACCACATTTTGGATACAGCAAGTCACCACATATTGGATACAGCAAGAAATTAGTGAGTGCGTTCATGTTTATAAGTGGAAGAAATGAAAAGGTGTTCAATTAGCGTCGAATCAAAGTGCGTTTGTTTTTATATTGAAAAGTGGGAAAAAGTTATGGTAAATTCGTGTTGAATTAAAGTGTTTAGTGCAGTGAAGTGCCTTTTATTGGATACAGCAAGAAATCATCACATTTTGGATACAACAAGTCATCACCTTTTGGATACATCGAGAAATCGGTACGTGCGTTCGTTTTTACATTCGAAAAAAAATACAAGTCGTAAATTCATGTTAAATTGAAGTAAAAAGGTGATGATGGTACACAATTTTGTTGTGCAGATAAACCATCATCAATACCATGATATAACAAATGTAATATTATAGGCACATGCAATTACATTGGTATTCGAACAATTTCTTCGGCGAAGAAATCGCAGTGTCACCGGTCCAATTAGAGCTTTTGCATTATCGAAATCAACATAAAATTTCTGATGTTGTACACTTTCTCATATGATTTTGAATTAACACCGACAGCCAGAAAGATGGACGGATCGCTGTCAGGACAGAAGAGATATAAAGCGCGCGTACCTAATGACATGTGAAAAACAATGCTCGAGATAGCTTTAGCTTTAGTTAAACTTTGACAGACCCTGTTTCATCATTTGTCGTTATAAAATTTCGATCGAGTAATTTTAGGTTCTTCTATTGTCTGTTAATGTATTCCAAGACAACGTTAAATTTCAGAGGAAAAAATGAACATGTCGACAAACCTGACCTTAATAGGCATTCCATCCAATAATTCCAACTTTTTATCGTTTATATGTAGTTATATGAGTCCATATACATTTATACTTTCTTGGTCTACATTCACTATATATCAATATAAATCTCATATGTACACAGAAAATGCATATTCACCGTATTCATTCATACATATACATTCGTGCATACGTGAATTTCACACAAATAAGAAACTACTCTTGATATACGGTTAACATAAATTTTTCATTCTTCATTTACGTTTCCTGTAGATATTATGTTTCATTGTTATTACCTTTTATATGATCATTTCGTCTGATACAATCCACAATCCGGGTTGAAACAATCACTTGAACATATATATATATATATATATATATGCGTATTTACATTCGTGCATGACAAGTACACTCATGAATATATATATATAATATTATTTATATATTATTTATATGTGTCATCTGGATCTTAAATATTCTTGCATACATTTTATATACTCCATATATTGTTTGTGTTGTCGACTAGTATTTACTAAAAATACATTCATTATAATATTATTCATTCTTTTTTTTTCTGCATGACATGACTATTTTCTTATGACACCTGCATTAATAATTTGCTGCTCTGTGGATGTAGTTAATATCAAAAGTCGTAACTGCTCTTGAATAGAATCAAAAGATTAGTTCCCTTCACGAAAATAGAACTCATCTTTCCAATCATCAGTTATTTTTCGTGACTTTGTCATCCATTTTTTCCGTTGACTTATCGATCAACTTCCAATTACAGGTATTACAAGAAATAGTTCACGATTCACGTTCTAATTGAAAAATATTCTCCTCGTGAAATCTTGCTCATTATCAGCACTCGTATCGCAAATAATCATTTTATATATCTACAATTCTATTTACTTTGTGTATACTCATCGCGAGTATAATTTGAACTTCTTTTTCAAGTTACTACATACTTGGACGTGAATTACAACGGGAACATGTAACAATAATATTTTCTGCTTCATCAAGTATTCGACTTTCATATTAGTTTTCGCTCTTTTGTTTACAATTGTGTCTGATGTTTATACACGATGCGTCTCTTCTTACGAAAGAAAGGCATGGAAAGTGGACGTATGTTCGTCGAAGTTGTGACCTCGTGAAGATAAAAAGAAATTTTTAATTGATAATAATGGGCCGAAAATTAACGTGAATAAAAGTAAAACCGAACTCCAAATATTGTTTCTACCCATTAAAATGAACGAAAAGAATGATGAGGGATTTCATCATCGAGGGCACAACTTCGTGTGGACCCATTCAAAAAATCCGGCCTGCTGTCGGAATCGAATATAGTTATTAATTGAATTTGTTCCTTTAAATAAATATATTTATGAACAAGGCACTGCGCGAAAAACTTGCTTGTTCTGATCGCGCTGTTGGATTCTCCGAAGTATTGCATAAGGAGAAATTTGGCAAGAAACTGAATAATTCTGAGATTTCCATTCAATTTGAACTTCTCTCGTGTCTTATCGACATCATTTATCATTCATGAAGTTAGGAAATTTGATTTCTCGTTATGTAATTTACATATTGTTAAATATTCGTTAAATTAAATGTTTCTGAAAGACGTGGAGAAAAAAAAATGTTAAGTTCAAGGGCACCCTCGTCATTTTCCTGAAACATTGAATATTCAAATTGTACGTAGAAAAGTTGGAAGAACAGGCACGCGATTTAATGTTGACAGCGTATTTTTATCTCCGTACCAGCATATAAATTTAACGATGTTATAGTGCGCAGTAATTATATATCCCTACTGGTAGATCTTACCAATTGCAAAATAATAATTCCCACATATCATCTCCCTACATACATAAGTGTATGCAACAATAATGGATATTTTCATATGTTTATATTATGTGAGAATCCAACTCGGAAATAAATTTTCTCAGATTCATAACGACAATATATCAATGTTCAACATACAAAGCTTCAAAATATAATGAAATACTAATTATTATAATTCATTCTCAAAGTTAAGAATACTTCGCCGGAGAAAATTATTATCACGTTGATTCTTATGGCATCACTATGTTTGCAACATATTGCACATTCTGTCTGTCTATTCTTACTTCATTACCTGAAATATACGGATAATGCTTATTCATCCCACTCAGACATTGAAATTGCCGAGCTCTATGTCTAAACGATGGGAGGTTCGAACGTTTTTGACTCTAGTTTGATTTTCTTCATCCAACTTCGTGTCGACTTCAAATCAGTGTTGTGACCCATAAGTCAACTTTCACAAAGAAGAATACACTCTTATATTAATTCAATGAAATCAAAATTATGACTAGACGAGTGTAAAAATACAAATAAATGAATACGAACGAAGGATCATATGACTACTAAAAACAGAGTAAAAAACATTAATTCCTTAGTATTGTATAGGAAAATACAAAAATGGTCCAGAAGCCCGCATTTGTGATTTGAGTCGACCCCTCCCGACGACTGCAGGCCAAACGCCGTCAGTTACAGAGGGAAGCACTTTGTTTTTCTTTGGTTTATTACAGCTCTACTATCTGCAATTTTTCCAATTGTAAAGCTTTCCTTGATCACTGCTTCCTCCACAGATATCCGTCCGAGTCTCTTTTTCACTCTGAGCGGCGTTGCACGAGGAGAAATAATTTCATAGAGATCACTCGTTACACCCTGCTTTTGAACTCGTCTTCTGGGACTGATTGATTCTGTTTCATCAATTGGGATGGCAATATCAACCTCTAAGAAATGGTTTTGCGAAATTGTTGATACGTTGATAATACGAGGGGTCCCATGCTCGTCATCTTCACGGGATTCATTAGTCGATGGAGTGAAGATATTTGAGAGGCATTTGTCTGAATCGCAGATTATTGAGGGATCGAAAACATTTATATCGCTCTCTTCAGTTGAATCGGATTCTTGAGTTAATGCTGGATACGTTGCTCGTATTCCAGTTTTTGTATAACCCACATCATCAGCATAATCTAATGTTGAACACCTTTTTTCGAAGAGAGCTGATTCGAATGATTGTTTGTCTTCACATGCATTTCCTTCCAGCTTGTTTAGTCCTATTTTATTTTCTGTATCTGACATCTTCAGTTGAATCGGTTGACATGTGATATGCTCACATTCCATTGATAAAGAAAATTCTTTGTCTGACAAAGATATTTTTTTTGGCACTCGTGCTGGTTTCAGACAGTCCAGCTCCCAGTCTTTATCTTCATCGGATGGTGTTCTTAATAGACTTTTAACTTTGCGTAGTTTCATGACAAGATCCACGGTTTCTAAGGACGCTTCATGGAATAATTTTTCTATAGACCTTCTTGACGGCCTAGTATCACTTAAAACTCGGCTATCAGGTTCGTCAATCCCCTGCTGTTTCTTCAAAACTGACTTCACTGTTCCCACATGGAAGTTGTTATGGTTAAGCCCACGTTCAGAAAGCACTTCAGTATTATTCAAATATTCTACTGTGCGTAATTTACTTCTATTTTCATCATGAGAATCTTTATTTCTAATTTTGTATGTCTCATTAACTTTTATTGAATGCCCAATTGGTGTTTTCGTGAATGAGGATTTATATATCTCATTATCGCAAATAATGGTTGCCCTAGCATTGGGACTTAAGCTGGCAGTGGCAGCAGTATTCGTCTGTGTTCCAAATATAGGATTGATTACCGTTACCGAACTGTCTTCGAGCTCAAACTCGTGATGAAGTTTGAAATTAGCTTGGAGAACGTGGCTGCGGTTGTTTGAAAGACGACGAATTGTGTGTGATGGGCTGCCACTATTTTGTGGACTTTCAGGTGAAACTGAATGCGTGGATTCATCTATAGTTTTTCCTGAGTAGGCTGAATTATCTGAAGGTATACCACCTCCTTCATTTTTATGGCATCCATCTTCACCCTTTGTTCTCGCTTGGTTTGATATATAATTGGATACACTGGACTGAATGAGTTGCTTTTCTTCACTTCCTGATGACTTGTTCATTCTATCGTTATCGCACAATAATGCGCTATAACTGGAACAACTGGGATTTTCAGTAGTTTTTGAAATTGTTGATGCTCTTTGTCCGGTCGAGCAGTGAGGAGAGTAAGGTGATTTGATAACTGTAGCTCGTGGTGTTGTCAAATTTCCAGCATTTGACGATATTATCTCATCACTTGTGGTGACGCGGCATTTGACGAGTTGAGCTACATCACTACCTTGGTGATTAGCCCGTAATTTGGAATTCGGTAGCTCGAAAACGTCACATTTTTCTTCGAGAGATAACCCTGAATTCGATTCGCATTTTAATATATTACTCAAAGATGCAACTCGCACTGGGTCACTACGAATGTTCGCGCTGAAGCAACAAATCTCATCAAGGTCTTCTGTTTCGAATGAATACATTTTGAGTAATGGAATTTTACTGCTGTTACGTTCACCAATATTTATACTGATAACACCATTTCGATTTTTTTGTGCTTCTTTTTCGACAATTAAAATAGCGTCGTTGGTTTCATCAGAATCTATATTGCTCATGAGAGTTTTTTCACTTTTCATAGGTTCTCTGATTGCATGTGTTCGATGGATTGTGGGTGTTGGTGGCTCCCGTTGTGTATCAAATGTAAATTTATTCAGCGTTCTCGACGAGTCAACTTTGTCTATAAAAGGCCTTTCCATGGTTTTACTAGATCCTATTCTCTCCAGATATGGCTTACCAATACCAATACCAATACGTGGTACAATTTTTGAAAGGAATGGACGATCTTCAGTTTTGGATATTCCAATTCTTCGGAGGAATGGACGTTTTTTCCCCCGTTCTTTCAGTCCATTATTTATTACTTGATGATCGTGAAGAGGGTCTTGGCTGAGATTCGAGGAATTATCGCTACTCTTTGAACGCGCTCTTTTATTCCTTGGATGGGGCGTCAATGGCGTTCTAGGTGTCTTGGGGGTGACAGATGGGCTAGCATCGGGATTAGGACAAGTTTCATCGAGAAGGGCAATGGCATCAGTTAAATCCATGTAGGCTTTTCTGGGGACTGAAAAATTTGTTTCGAGTGTAACTATTTCAGTCTGGGCATTACCAATCATCATTGATGTTTGATGATCATCATGTGAGAAAGATGAAGAGGGATGTGAGTAATGGTGATCACATGATAGTCGTATTGACGGGTCGATATCCGACTCTTCCGTGTAGCATGGAGTAACTTGCAATTCTTCTGGTCGAGCCACTGGACTTTGGGGCCCAATCGAATCTTCATGATGGTAAAAGACTTTTGCAATCGTACCACGACTCATTGATTGACAACTGGAATTTAGTGACGGATCTACTGCCGAATTAGATGACTGTTCATTTGTGTCAATTATAGTGTGTCGATATGTCGAACATGTAGCAAAGTGTGGTGGCGCCGGATGCGTTGTTTCTACAACAATGCGACCTTGTGCGCATGGTACAATTAGCCCACCGTCTATGGGCGCCTCTTCGGGCGTCAAGGGCAGAGCAGCACCACGACCGAACTCGATGAACCACAACTCATCCCTCAATTCGTTTTCTCACTTCTTTTCATTCATGTCTTTGTTGAGGTAATGAAGCACGTAGTGGAGTACCAAGTCATAGCAGTACTTATACTCTGTCTAGAATTCAGGACAAAAAATAGATTCATCAATCGAACAGACTATATGGACACTACGTGTGTTTTAACGTCTCCAGTAATCACAATGTGAATTTTTCTATATTATAATTACCACAACTAGTATTATTACCAGTATCATTATTGTGGTTATTGTAATGTTATTGAGAATTCGAAAGAGAATAGAGAATAAGACGAGAACATGATAATGAAAGCAATAAATTACCATATTTTCCACGAGTTGAGGTCGGTGTCGTCGTACAGTCTTCACCGCTTGGAATATATCCACTTCACCGTGTTGTATTACCTGCTCAATACAAGCGTTAGCAGCACAGTATACACCACATCGACTCCTGCCATCAGGTGAGACGACGACGACTGGTCCATAATCTGTTCTCTGTCGCCATCTCTCTACCATATTCATCAACTCCACAAGGCTGTTTGTTGATGTTGGGACTGCTTGGCCCATTGGCCAACAGGTCAACTGAAATAGTTGTACCGTTTTGGGAGGGGCTTTAACGCCTGCCATCAGTTCCGTTAGCGACACAATTTTTTTATTTATCCTGAATACCTGTAACAGCACATTAAATAGGTTACTTCCGTTGTTCAACAAGATTATCAATTTGTTTTCCATACAAATGAACATATTAACTCACCCAAGTTTTGATGTTTGAATAATGGTTGTGACTAATATGGTCTATCGTGAAGACTGGACCATATTTCTTTGAGTGTCGACCCTCCGGCCAAAAGCTCGGGAAGTTGGTAGACGTTGCAGGTGGTACACAAAGCACAACTACGGCTGCACATTCATAATCGTATACCAATGACCAAAATTCGCCGCAAGTGTGTTTTAACGGCCATTCAGTGACGATATATTCGCGTGGTTTTGTATATCCCTATCGTTGAAACATCGGAAATCAATATATTTTCATAATCGCTCGCACCGCACTAGCTCTACAATTAATACGATTTTTCAAGAGACTTTAGATAAAAAATGTAATCTCACGTCTACAAAAACAGCGTTAATGTAATCTGTGAAACTGTTACCCTGGAAACTTGTCAGATAAGGGCGGAAATTGTCAGCTGTTAAGGAAAAAATAAGAGACAACAGGAATGAGAATAAATATGATGACTATAACAATAGCAGCACGGCTGGTATTATTGCTCGTACGAATATCAATTACTCACGTGGTACGATTAAGACATCTCTATTTTTTTCTCTATTATCGGCACGATGACCACCGGCGCAATCACCGATTGTAAAGCGTGGTGTCTGTTTGCAAATTTGTTGATACTCTCGCTGATATTCGTTCATTTTTGTGATTGGATTTTTCACGCTCTTTTGCTTTAAACGTTGAGATAGTTCTGATACAGCGAACCAAGAAATACCGCATATCACATACTCTTCTAAAGTATCATAGATGAATTTGTATTGATCCTGTGAAATAATCTTATATTGTGAATCTTTAGTAAGTTGAGGCCATGCCAAACGATTTTACATCATTATGTGACAACAATTTGCATCGTATGACGTGCTAACAGCATTAGGAAATAGAATAATTCTGTTGACAGAACATAAAGTCAACTTCTCTATGTATTTACCAAGTTTTCGATGAGCCCACGCCTACTTTGTCTGAGTTTTTTTAGGTATCCAAAAACATCGAACGTATCTTCTTCCTCTGCAAGCTCCATATTAGCATCGACTGCAAGATACACTCCGGAACGACCACCTCCATCACTAAGATATTTATGGAGAACGGAAAATTATGATATTCATTTGTGAATTATTCTCATAAATGTTGCTTCCCGATCATTTTACGTCTGAATCCCAATAATATAAGTCCCTTAAAAGTGCAATAGGATTTTCGCAAAACATATTTACTTGCAATGCACCACCATAGGTCCTGATTCATCTTTTATAGTTGATCCAACTACAGCTCTGACACGTCTCCGGAACTCTAAGACTGCATTACCAAATGGACATGTATGCGAGTGCCACTCCGTATAATGGAATTGCAAAAGTGTCCTCTCTTCACTTATTTCGCCTTTATCATTCTTATTGCATAGCTTTATCGTTCGTATATGGAAATTGGCAAGTTCCTCTTCTTTCAATACTGACACCCCGATTCCCCCGTATTCTTCATCTTTATCTTTATTTGCTGGCCAATACTGAACGCACATTACCTAATGAAAACAACGTTAGAGATGTGATAACATCGAGGAATAATGTAGTCGATTAAACATTCAACGAATTTATATTATTATTTATAATGAATATAATTCCCTGATAGAGAAGATAATTGAAACGATGTACAGAAATATCTTCACCTTTATGAAGTCGAATGTTTTAGTTAGCATAACTATACATGAAGCTTTTTCCTGCCACACCATACGCCAAAATTCTGTTACAGTTGTCTCTATAGGTCCTTGCGTCACTATGTAGGCATTCGGTTTCAATAAACTCTAAAAAAAAGTGAATTTGAGCGGAAAAATTAAAACCACCAAACATTAAGTAATAGAAAAAGATGAAAAAATAATACATAATGAAGTAATAATACAGACGTCTACATAGGAAGCGTTGATATAATCAGAGTCTGGGTGACCCTCAATAGTATCCAGAACTACTCTGTTATAATCATCTGCAAGATACATATTACATAATTTTCATTCAGCTCATCAACATCATCAATGCTATTACTTCACGCAATGACCAACTACGACAAATCCTATATATTCCCCAATGTGTTTTTCTCATGCAACGAAACGTATGAGGTTTTCAGTTATTTACACCGCTAATTGATTGAGAAAGTGTGTGGATCCATGCTCTCTATTCAAGCATATTTGTATAATAATAGTCATATTTACATGGAATACATCGTTGATTCTGGTTTTTTTCTCTATTTGCTGGTTTCATAGCATGCCTGCATAAGTGAGTCTCAACCTTTGCTGCAGACTGTAACCAGAAACAAATTAGAAATTTCTATGAGGCTATAAGAGTATTGAGTACAGATAAAGAGCCATCACTCAAAAAACTCAACCAATCGTCACGATCTTCACAAATATTTCTTGTGAATCACAAATAAAATGATATCAACAGATTCAATGTAATTATTCATCTCATACCAATACTCTACATTCACCTTGCGGCTGTGTACCATTTTTCACCCAAAAATGACACCTTCAGTGGGAAAATAATTACGAAAAATTATGAAAAATTATTCAAATGCCCGCTTCAACATTACATCTATGTGACAAGTTGTGATAGCGTCCACAGCATCAAGCAACCAATGGTTCGTTCATTGTACAATCTTGACATAGTATCACGCAGTAATCCATAAACAATGACTGATTGTTACGCGTTAGCATTCACTGTCGCTATTGTCTCAAAGCGTAGTGCATTGGGAAGTATTTTATGCGGAATCAACCTCAAATATTTAATTTGTATCAAATCGACCTCAAGTAACAGCTAAATTGCCGTACAATTTTGCCGTGGACAAATGTGTGCATCCGCATCATAATGACTCTTTGTTTGCTGTCGAAGCTAACAAGAAAAAACAACTGACAACAACGACATTATCAAGGCTAGAGAAGAAGGTTAGAAAACAAACAAGATTTGGATTGTCGCGATTGAAATGTGTGAAACTCACTTGGAATTCCACGCGATACAAGACGGGAAACTTCCGACGGAGCTCACACAGCTTCGGATATTGAGCGAGAGATGTAGGTGCAGATGGTAGAGTTGTCCCCATGTCACTAAGTTCTTCAGCAGCTGAAATGAAGTGAGAGATCAAAAGAGGATAGATTGATATTGATAACGGCATGTGCCAATTTGATCAGTATTGGAACATAGATTCGCGCTCTATGTCATATTGATTGTGTGGCATTTACGATTTGTCGTCGGAGAAAGTTTGCTGTACGTTTCATTCATTTGATATGTTGTCGAATCTATAAATAATCGATATCATAATATAAGAATTTGGCGCTGTGGTGTATTTGCGCAGAGAACGTAGACCGGAAGATATAAACATTAATTCCAATACAACGATATTATTATACATTGCAAATCTTATAGGTATCCGTCTGTAAGTATAAACAAGCTTGAATCATGACCAACTAGCAACCTACGCTGGCATTTACATATAATATTGTACACATGTGTATTCATATGCATGTGAATATCAGACCCGACAATATCATTTCGTGAATTTGAGCATATACATGTGTAGAAGCGCTTAGATATATCTGGTCGCTTGAAATAGTACGGGTGGACCAACTTCAGGGTCGCTTGACGTCATCTTGTATGTCGTCGGGAACTCAGTGATGTTTCATTTTATTTATCATCATAATAAAATGGAACGCCGACGCAAGATCCATGAGATATATACTTTCTTGTGGAATTCTAATCAATTTAATTATACAATCATATCTGCAGATAGACACATGTGGATGAGGATTGGAAATGGGGAAAGATCTTTTGGAATTATGAAACGTATTTTTTTACCGCAGTGAGCTTGGATGCGGAGGAAAATTGAGAGAATGTATCAATTAAGCATAGCCGGGGCATCGATATTCCATTAGATTCAACCCCAAATTAGATATCCTGTTTTCCATTATAGTCCGTCGATAATTTGACGGAAATTTGAATGTTCACTATCTATTCATTTTTTGTATACTCATAGTGATCACAAACTTTCATCTTTTTTCTTTCTATGGAAATTCTTTCGGGAAATAATAAAGTAGTGGGCTGTATGGAAGGTCGTTGTCTTAATAATGGCGACCTTTTGGCGACTATGCGTCGAATTAAATGAGAATAATGTTAACATAAAAACAAAACTTTGCATGACATTGAGATTGAAGTCTGTTTTGAATGATCGAAGTATCTATTCCGACTTTTGAGACGTGCGGCGGCGCGCGTGTGTCTTCCTCGCTAAAAATAAGAAGTATTTCGTATAATGATGCTACCGATAACCAAAACAAGAGTGAAAACCATGAACAGATGAAACAACAACTCAAATAAGCTATCGATTCTCAATACCCAGGCACAGTGAAAACTACACATATGAAAAAATATTCAATATAGTTTGTGTTTCATTTTATATTAATGTCCAAATTGTCGAAATTTCATAACTCTTGCTATGTGGACTGGATTAGTTGTCTCAAAACAGGAAGTAATAAGAGAGATTTGTAAATTATCCAACAAAAACGTGCCAGCTCCCCACTACCAATAACGCTGGAATACAAGATATAAAAAAATTTACTAAGTTACGATAATCCATTCAGGGTACAGGAGGTCAAATTATCCAACATACACGTTCTATTATAGATTTCTATTGCGGAACCTGCCAACCACAACCGTGCATATATTCCAAAACACGCGACAGTAGGTGTGATCCAGCTCGCATAATATGATATAAAGAAAACTTTATATTATTAACTTCTGAGTATAATTAAAATACATGGCAAATGCATATCATCATGAATATTTTCCTAGTATACGGAATTATAAGGCTTCACTCCATTTTAACTGCGAATAATTGAATGCATACAACGTGGGAATTCTCAATGTCATTAATTATGTATCGACGTGCCAACTTTAATATCATTGATGTATGATTTACGGGAGAATCTGAGATGCACCGTTCAATGTTGGACGATGGGAAGTGACTATTAGATGCTTCTATACTTGCTCATCCCGAAACTTCCGTTGGGAAGCCATAGTCTGTAGTTCTTCCTGTTCGCACACTTAATTATACATGGATGAGTATATGCGCGTATATAACAGTATCTATTCATATTCATTTGAAATCGATATGAATACCGATAACTCCCGATTTTGCTTTATTTGTGTATGCATACATATGATATATGTGTGTTTTGTACATACTTTTAGCATTGTATGCAATACTGATCGCGGTTATAGAATCGCGCATAATTATTTACTTATGAGCGTATTGTTTCATTTGTCGATCACTCACCAAACGAGATGAGACCACTATTAAGCATTGATAATTTGATTTGGCTGGGTATTGAAGCGAGACTCGTGCCAGTGTTAAGGTGACGCTTCCGTGGTGGCTTCTCAGGAGTTCTTGGTGCGCTTCTACTTCTGTGATGATGATGATGATGTTTCCTGTGGGAATGGGAGTGGCAGCCGCCAGTAGTTGAAGTGGCACCTGTTCGGTCTGAGCCTACGCTGCTGAATCCCACTACTGCGCCACCGCTTGATTGTGTGCGTAAAGATGACATTTTTCTGAAAAGGGGATGACATACAGTACCAGTGGAAAGACTCTATATATATATTTGATAATCCGAATATTGGGAAACTTGAATTCAATTCAAATCGATAAATGCTTCTGTTTGTGGAGAATGGCACAACCGATGTGCGAAATTAGAAGTATATGAGTTTGGTCGCCTTCAGCTATTGCAAGCTCATCAATACTGTGCCTGAATTGGCACCAATATCTGTTTGTGCTTTTCGTATTCATGTCTCCCATTGAATTAGACATATGTATACGCAACGTATGTACATAGATTGGTGACGTTTTCGAGATGTTTATATATTTGGATTGCACTCATCACTTATACTAATTATGAACAAATTGCATCTTGAAGTCGATGTGGAATTTTCTATATTTGCCCATGTTATTTAATTCCTTCCAATTGAAATAAGAATTCTAGCTGCGTCAATAATTGAGTTTGTTTACATCATATGATCGCTATAGATCACAACACAGTTACGCATTCAATAATACATAGCATAGTCTTTTGTACATATTGGAGGCGAATAATATATTCGAGTACATTATTATGTCAATCTACTACATAAGCGCCAAAATTTTTATACAAGCATTAAGTTGATCGGAAAAACTGTCGATGAGGTGTGAGAAAAGATATTTTTTTGTTTATCATCAATATATTGCTAAGTGATGTGTGATTGTATTTATATTCGAATACATTTCATATTCCATATTCATTTTCAAATAAAATGGATGGACGAAGTACAGGACAGAACACTGCTACTATATGTGCTATGTCTGCCTTACAGGGAATAATATCACTTGAGTCAAGATGTGTAGAAAACAAGTAGAATTCCACACGTGTTATACTCGACCGAATTCAACTGAACTTCATTACACAGCAATCACGACAGAACAACTGAACAATACTTATATATCAAATTAATTTATTGTATCAATGTTGGAAACATCTGAACTGATCACACGATTATGATCTTTATGAATATATTATATTAGTGAACATACCCTATAAAGAGTAGTATCCGTCAACCACGACAAGTTTGGTAAGTATCCTCCCCGCGATATACTAGTGACACACTTGTGTTCTCCTTCTTTTTCAAACTCTCACACTCCTTCCCTCCCCCCCACTTCTTTCTTGTTCACTCACAAACCCTCTCCCTCTCTATGGCTCGATATGGAACGTCAAATAATACGATGAATAGAAGAAATTGTTACAGAAAGCAACGAAATAAATTCAACATGAAGAATAAAGCTCAACGTACGCAGCATATGTCAGTATAATTATATATATATATATGTATACATGAATGTTTTATTATTGTGTATTCTTGAAGTAATTTATGAATAGGTGAACGAACGATTGAATGAATGAAAGGATACATAAATGGATGGATGGATGGATGGATGGATGGATGAATGAATGAATGAATGAATGAATGAATGAATGAATGAATGAATGAATGAATGAATGAATGAATGAATAAATGAATGAATGAATGAATAAATGAACGAATGGACGAGGAGGAAAAAAAATGCGAAGAGCACGATAAACTGTTAACGCACTCCGAATTTTTGTGCGTACTTTGATCGTGCACAGGGTCGGTGGAAGACTACTGGCAGTCCTTCGATTGCTGCCGAGTCAACGTTGGCATCGAGTTGCTGAGGATGCTGAGTGGGTTGGTGGGTGGATGGGCTGGCGGACGTCGTCGCTGCCGGCGCGTCGTGCTCGCATCATGGTGGGAGGCAGCCCCGCTTGGCAGGGTGACGACGGTGAGACTTCTCTGCGAGGGCGTGGTCCCGCCATGGGCGCCACGAAGCTCACTCTTGTAACGTAAGATTAAAAGATGGAAATCACTGATACCACACCGTCACCTGCCGCTTCTATCATTGGATCATACATCATTGATGTATATACGGAGGTCAAGGATTTCATTTTTGTATTTTTCCTTCTTGCATTGTGTGCGCACGTGGAAACTATGCAACATATATATTGTATATGTAGAAATTTTATAATGAATTTAACATCAGTTAGATGAAGATAAAGTCAGGATACCTCAAATTTTCATCCACCAGTATATAAATGCCCTTTATTTTTCCTCGAGTAATGTGAGATAATCTCTTCGGAATAATTTATGGAGAAAATTTGTGGGTATAATAGTGAATGAATAGAAAAAATATCAGGAAGAAAAGCGAAAATATATAATAATAGAAAAGTGAATCGTGGATCGCAAGAAGAAACAATGATTCCTAGCAAATGAGGCATGCACCTATAACTTACAATAAAACCGATCCAATAACTCTCGGTGTTACGTCAGTTTATATACGTTTGTCATATTGATACGTAACAGTGAATTTATACAAACGAAGATGATTTGACAGACATAATTAAGATCAAAACAATAATGGCTTCGTTCATTCTTATAGAATATGTCTGATCAATTACAGTATGTTCAACCATCGTATCATACTTCAGCTGAATTTTTTCTTCATCTTCTATTTAGGAATGGGAACCGTGAAAGTATCATTCCCATACTTATATCTGAATAAGTTTATATCAAGTTTTTCTTTCCTTATGGTTATACCTAAATATTACAATGGAATCCATTGTCAGAAGTGAGCTCGATAAGTTAAATGTATTCGTTGATTTATTCAGTGAACAATACACATTTGTAGATATAAATCGATTTTCGAGCACATGGGCCCGACCCAATTGGACTAATCAAATGAGTATTCATCATAGTTGAGTGGAAGTATCGGAACACACGAGAAAACATTTCGAGCAGAGACAGTTCGACCCAATGTCTGCTCACTCTTTATATCTATTTGTTTTTCGCTTTCTCGCTCGCATTGACGGGCAAGGTTAAGCAGCGACCCTCGAACTTATAAATAAATATAAGCGCAGAAGTGGAATGAGTAGAAAGAGGAAAATGTTGGATGTTCAACGGTGGCAACCTCATTCGTTGAATAATTGTCATATATATTCTGCCTAGCCCCTCCCCCTGATTGCAATTTTTTTCGCTTATTGTCTCTCTTTCACACACCCTTCACGATTTTCACACAATTTCGATCTCTACTAATATATAGAGTAATATTTATGTTTGTTCGGTTGCATACAGAGTAACCCAAAATTAGTATCAGTTCGGTTGATGGTTGGATTGTTAGTATTAAAACGGCCAGCTAATCAAGTTCATACCAAACCCGAAGCACCCCATATGCAAGATATTACGATGATGAGTCATTGAAATTCGGAATCAGGTATGAATTATGCCACATCAACTTCCCATATTATATGCATTTCAATATCTCAAACATACAATGCTGCAGATACATGGATGCTCAGATGATATTAAAAAATGCACATAGTACATCTCGAAATTAGGATGAGTAATATGAAATTTACTTATCCACTCATTCATTTTTGATGAAATATCTGAATCATAAGAATTCGATGTTTCCATTTGACCAATCAATTGGTTCGATCTTTGAACTGATATTAATTGAATAATAAAACATCGGATGAAAAGATTATACAGCAAGCATTACGTTGTCAGACTGCTACTATAGATGTATACATGACATTAAGCCTCATATGTATATTCGCGGGAAGCTCTGGCGCGTGGCCAGAAAAGCCGGGCATTCCTTGTAGTCACGAGCAATATACCGATTTCGAAGCCATAATCTACGCAGAGTCACTCGACGTGAATTTAACGTGACCTCACGAGAGAATCAGAAGCATACTGCACTCTTGTATCATATATACCGTTAGTAATAAATTTAGATTTGAACTAAAATATATATATATATATATATGAGGAAGAATAATACCACGCAATTCTCCTCAACCTGCACGTCAGAATCTTGAATAAATTGTATGATCTTGCGAAGTACCCACCATTTTTGCCTAATGAATATGTATTGTTACCCGCATAAGTATCATCAAAAAGATAGAATTAGGAGCATATCTATTCGAAATTCACGGAACTATTCCCGCTAACTAATATGAGTTCATACCAGGAAATTTATTACTATGCGAATTGAATGGGTGCGGAAGGGTAGAGTTATCATATGTATAAACATAAGACATATCAGATTACAAAAAAACAGTTTCGCATGGTATATGCGTACACTCATACTGTTAGGGTACATCAGTGATAATGTGAACAAGTATAAGTAACTATTAGGTTGACGTAAAAAATAGGCGCAATTATCAGTAATGTATTGGAATGTTGACAGTATGCGAAATCAAAATGAAACAACGCATGATGATTAAAAATGCTTGTATTTTCAAATTGTTACAGTTTTACAAAAAGAATTTGCTGTAATTGCATGAAATTTAATACTAAGGTCCCAGTATGAGGTACGAGGATTCCGCCACAGTTCCCAATCCTTCGAATAAAAGATTAACACGCATTTGAAGAATCGATAACTCTATTACTGATTGCTGAAAATATCACTTTCGGTTGTTGACCATTTTGTTGTCATACACATTACCATAACGGTCATATCATTTACAGTATATACATGTGCCGATTCATGTATTCTGAAATTGCGGGGAAGATCACTACCATTCAAACTTACAGGTATATAGTGTACATAATCAGAAGTGGCCGAAAGTATTCTGTCATTATTCATCACGAAACCAGAATAAATGACAATGTAATGTTATCAACCCTTCAGTTTCAATTTTACACTCGCTCGTCATTAGTAATCATAAGGATGTATTTCTACATGGACGTTTCACCTACTTGTATATAAATACACTAAAATATTATATATATAACAACTTCAATAATATGAGTGAATGAAAACAAGTAAAAATGTTTTTTCTAATCATAGTTATATCTTATGATTTTCCGTTACACAAATGAAATACGGCTTACATGAAATTGATAATGCCGAATGATAGACGTGCCGTTCAGTGGGTGCTCAATGTGATAACTGAAGCGAGTTTCATCTTAACATCAATTTGAACGGTTTTCAAAAATTTAATATTGATGTATGAAATAATATTCTATTCATAGAAACACATAAGCACCGGCGCCTCCGGGCGAATACATGAAAATCGTCTCAGTCACTCAACATATAGAATAAATTCCTTGAAATATCATGCAAACGTAACTGCAGAAGGTCCAGAGTGACCTTTGATCGGTTACGACAGCGTAAAAAAAACGAGGGACGGTAACTTGAAATTGGCTCGGTTTCATAAACATAAAGCTGAATGCATGTATATGTTACGGCTATTGACATTCATAATTGTATCTACGACCGGATAAACGATTTCCCAATGTGCATTCTATATGCATGCTCACACACGAATGATTATGATTTGTTTGCATACAGAATTTCTTCTTACGAAGAAGGGACGGACCGGCTGTCATCCTGTATATAGTGAGCTTGAAGAAAGAATAAAGTGATCTCTTATTAAATCCACTCTGTGTCAAAGCAACAACAGATATTCCATACTACATATGTAATAAACCGAATTTCATCAACTAGGTAAAGAGTCGATCAGTTCGGGTAGGCGCCCTCATAATCTGCCGTCAGGCCATCAATGATAAACTACGTCACGTAGATAATTTATCAAAATTTTTTTCTAGCAAATTTAAATGATAGTGTGATTGTTTCTGTTCAATTAATTTGTGAATATTAAATCTGAAAGGTTAGAGGAAAAATTAGACAACAACACAGGGGCTATAAGTATACATGAACATGGATAGCTTCATACAATAAGCATTACTTGAATATAAATAATCTAATATAAACAATGCTCTCATATAAAAGTCCACCTGTTGCAAAATCTTCGAACGTGAAAAAAAATTCTTTTCGATCATCCACATAGAAAAATACTATTGCACCATTGGCAATAAAAACAATAACGCACAATAATATTTTCAACAATCATCATTGAATCGGGTGAAATTCATAATTTTTTTTCTCTTCGTATCAGTAAGTCTTAACATTGGCACCAACAATGATTTTGGAAATGTCGCTATGATATTGAAATAGGAATTTTACGATAATAGAAATAAGGAACTGGTGGCAGCAACATTCGATTGTGTTTGGCTTTCATAAATTGTTCCCGACATCGAATTATTGCGGGAGAGAATATGATCCAACACGAGATATAAACCACCAATATCATCGATTGATAAACATGCCAAATACCATATAAGTCAACAAAATATACGGGTGAAACAATTATGAACTGTATAATATTAATTTCATTCATTTTTGGGCCTCCTTGTATATAAACCAGACGCGCATGCGAAATACTATTGTGATGTTGGATTAAAACAAGTGGCACAAGGTGATACGACGGAATCTCCCTTCTTTTCTTTCACTTATTGCACACATTTAAAAATAATATACTCGAGTGCCAATACTGTTGTGTATTTAATACACTGATGTATCATTTGTATACAATTTGTTTGCTAAGTAATAGATATATTGCTGTACTAACGTACACCAGTATATGGCGATGCGACGGAATTTTTATCTTTGTGTTTTTTTTAACTTTTTTATCGGTGCCGAAAAATTTTCTACAACAAATGGGTGCGCACCAGCATATCCACAAGCTTATTACAGTGTGGTACAAAAATCCTTAATTTGCAAGAACTCATGCATCTGAAGTTTCGATAGTTCTCTCATGATATTATGAGAAATTTACGTGCTTACGTTCATATACTTTTGATTTACAAAAAAGATAGTTAGAAAAAGGAAAGTTATGAACCGCGAATTACAGAGAAAAAAGAACATGTGAATGGCGGAACCAATTTTTTGGATGATGTGAGTCAATGATATGGAGCACAAGTAGTGTTATACACTGGAATATTATCTTTGCGATCGACACTTTATCGGACCTTCATCATGCTAGTATCATTGCTATTAGCACTACATCCCGAAGCGAAAATGGATGTTCCTTCGTCGATAGTATTTTTTGAAACTCAAAAAACTTGTCTCCATATGTTAATCATTCTCTAAAAGAAATCTCGACCCACATGAGGACGGTTTGATTGCTGCTGCATACGGACTCGACCACGTCCATTGCCGCTACTACCTCCATGCCTTCTAGTATTTCTCAACTCTCGGTCGACTTCCAATTCTTCTAGTTTCATGGTGAGTCCAAGCTTCTGCTGTACGGCCAAACGCAGTAGATGATTAAGAGTCTTCCTATCCTCCTCTGCCACAGCGAGCTGGCGTTGTAATTCTTCTACTTGTGTGACATATTCTTCACACCGTGCCGCAAACATAGCCCGAAGACCTAGAAAATATATTTGTCAATAAACGATGAAATCACGGCTTAACAAAAAAGCACTACTATGTTCTGAATAGTATTACGCATCGCTTGTTGGTGGGAGATAATAGAGGGAGACAATACAGGGGGAGGAAAGGTATTCATCGATAAAAGTTTGAATGGTGATCGAGTGTATTAGAAATGCACAATATTGAGAAAAGCGAGGACTGTTAATTGTACGGCCGTCACACTTTACTGTTTTACTCACTCGAGAATGTGGCAGCATTTTCTTTCAATCGTCTCAGTTCGTTTCTTAGTTTGGATATTGTATCACTTACTATACTCTTCTCACTTTCGTACTTGCTCTTGAGGTTTGTTAGTGCTACCTCTGCTGTATTTTTATTCGACTTGAGTACTGTTCTGAGGGTCGCTATTTGTTCCCGCTTGGCGGACAACAATGCCTTAAGTTTCACTACTTGTTCTTGCAAGTCGCCCTCATGAGCTTTATTTTCGCTTATAGCTATTGAAAAAAAATAAAAAATGGGGGTTAATGATAACAAACAAAAAGAATAAATTATTCATTAATTTGCCGAACTATAGTGGTATTATACTCACGGTCTGATATATCAGTTCGAATTCCTTTAAGTTTGGACATGTCAATTGTATGTTCAACTGCATTTCTGAGATGTTTTATTTGGTCCATGGCAGTTTCAATGTTTTTACTTATTTCGTTTGCTTTATTGAGGCCCTTGAAATTTTCGATAGGAAGTTTTGTGGATGCGAGAGTTCTGAACCATTCGATTTTATCAGAATCGGCGTCCACTGGTTCAGGAATAATTTTTTCATGATCAAGAACAACGCGAGATGGTGTTTCTCCATTGACAGCACATACGTGGTGGTAAAGCTGTGCCAATTCATCCGAGATAATTTGTAAATTGTTTTGCGCAACATCTAAGGAACCGCCAGCCTCTGATGCGAGCTTCGAAAGGATTCCAATGTCCGACTCAAGCCGGGAATTTCGATGCTCGATATCCAATAACTGTAATATATATAGGCTGTTCTAAGAATGAGACTGTCAATGAGTTACACTATCCAAATATTGAACTTTTAGTGATATTTTTCGAGTTAACAATCACATCCATCCGTTGGATATTCAATCAAGCGTTCGATACTCGTCTTCATATTAAGAGCAGCAATTCAACATGCCGCAGAGCATCACGTTCATGATCGATAGGACCATGATCATAATATGCATACATCATACATTCATACATACATACATACACACGTATACATTCGTGCTTACAGCCGTTTTATATCTGAATTTTTTGCATATAAATGGACAGAATATATATCCTGTATGCTAATTGTTGGAATTAGAAGGATTACAGCTTGAATTGTTAACATAAGTTGGATGTCAGACTTGAAGCATCTTATGCAAGCAATTGGTGGCAAAAACCAAGTCACTATGAAATATGTGGTAAATACGTAAATGGGGCCACACGGTCCAACCTTTTTCTGAAGGCACTTGTCTGACACGGGGATCTGCAACGCCATAGATTTCGTTCAATGTGAGTTCGCATTTTTGTTCATATTCTTGGGCATCACTTCATAACACTCAAATTAATTTTTCAATTACCGCGAGAGAAGTAAAATACGGGAAAGAAAAATGATAAAGATTTCAAATTTTTCCCCACGTGGCCCACTTAAAATTCGATACAATGCCCCAGTACGTACAGAGCATAATAGCCTCACCTTATTTCGGAGATTTGTTAGTTCCATTCTAAGCTGCTGAGTTGTATCCGATACGGTGAGTCCTCGTTCAAGATCAGATATTTCGCGCTGCAAGTGTTCAACTTCTCGTGCTGACATTGTACTCCATTGACGATATTGCCAAACAGCCTGTTGAATCACAAAACGATCGAAATGAAGAATGATGAAACAATTAAATACTCAGTGCCGCATACAAGCGTGCATTTCTTTCATGTACGATTGTGCGATCCAAAGATCGATAGTTTCTGGGGTGTCATCTGTAACCACAGCGGACGATCGAAAGAAAAATGTATTTTTCTGTAATGTTATCAGTGTATATTCCAATTGGACGTACCGAGAGGAAAAAAAAAATAAAGATCAACAAGAACATATAATAATAATCCAAAAATACGAAACGACTAGTACCTCTGTGACCTTATCTATGGCCGTTTCTGATATTTGTTCCTCTGGGAGGTTTGAGTGCAAGTGTTTGAGTGCCTCAACCCGTGCCGCAAGTTGAATTATCCTTGCAACAAAAGACTGTAATTCCCCTTGGCTTTTTTCGACAGCGTGCTGGCTGTCACGCAAATTTTGCGATAGAACAGTCTTTTCGGATTCGGCGAGCTCCAACTGTTTCTCGAGTTTTTTCAACTCATTAAGATGAATCTCCGAAAATAAATCAACTTGTTTGCCTCCCGCTGATGTGCCAGGTTCTTGTGTTTTTAAGTCCGCTTCAATGCGTCGCAACACTGGTGAGTCATCCTCGCCATCACTACATGTTGTTTGATCATCAGTAATGCCACATATAGAAAAAGCTAGGACACTTGAATTGTAGATAGTCTCACTATTCATTCGTTGGTCCAACTCCTTTTTCAATGCATATTTTGCCTCCCGTTCGGCTTGCAATGATTCTAGAGCTTCTTCCATCTGCTTTTCAGCAATCTTTTTCAAGTTTGTCAACTCTTCGACTTGACTATTGAAAAGTTCCACTTCCTCAGTCAATCTCCTAATTTCATGTTTGGCGCTTTCGAAATCAACTTGACTCGATCGTAATGTTGAAACTTGTTTTTGCAGAGAGATGTTTTCGTCTTCCAATTCGGAATAATCTTGGAGAAGACGTGTCTCGCGAAAGCGACATTCACGCAACTCAGTACGTAAATTCCTACGCTCCGATTCGGCTTGTTGATGATCTTGACCAACATTTTCACGTTCCTCGAGAGCATGGTCGCGTTCGGCTTGAACGCGGTCTAATTCATGCCGTACCTGCGAAATATATGAGGGAAATGAGAAACATTCAAAATTTGTTTAAGATTAATTATCGTATGTATGTCAATATACTAAATAACTGCATTAAGACTTCACGGGATTCATTGAATTGGCGTTGAAAAAATACTGTTTTTACGTGCCTGAATACACAGAAAAATATTTATGCACCGATTCATCAAATACTGAATGCCTGTAATATGACATGAATTTGACTGATAATCTGTATTTAGTCACGAAGTGTTTGAGCATTTATATTATATATCAACATTGACACGATGGTTAACGCGAGTATCGTGGATAATCAAGTTATTTATCCGGTACTCAGCACGAAAAATAATAAATGACATTCTCACCCGTTTAATTTCATTTTCCAAGTCAACAATCTGAGTTTGTAATGACGTTTCTCTGGCCGCACTCTCACCGAGCAATGATTCCTCCTGTTCAATACCACTCGCCGTTGTTAATTTGGTTGTAGTTTGGAATTTAGCTAATGCCTGCAATTGAAGACAAATTAATACATGAATATATGTTTTCCTGACATTTGATTTGAAGAACCAATGATCTGAATACCTCACGAGTAATGTCTAATTCATGTTTTGTATTCTCATAGAGAGTTTCTAATTCGTTGCATTTTTGTTCCAACCCAGATTTTTCTTCCAAAAGTGCTAAACCATATTGTGCGGATTGAATCCTTTCAGTAGATGCTAGATCAAGCTCTCTAGAGAGTCTTTCAATTTCCGACCGTAAGTCCGTCACTCGGGTGTCCTCCGCCATCGTGGCCATATCTTCGAGTGATGCGAATCAAGATGTTCACGTGCACGATCAGTTTTATCGTTTGGCTCACTCAGTTTTCCATAGCACCTTGTTGCCACGAAAACAAAATACTCAACATGTTCTATCGATATAGAAAATGTGAGCAATCCATATGAATGTTACGCCGATATTGCGTTCCTAACTCATTCACGTTTGACAACTTCAATTCTTTCGACACCTCCTCTCATATAATTTCATGCTTTCGTACTTCGTACATTCGTACAGTCATTTCTCTCTCACTCCCCCCTTTCTTCCACATTTTCAGGGCAGTAAAGTTGGAAGAGGTGAAATACGCGCATGCGTATCCATGATATTATTATATACGTTCAAGACATCACTTTGACAATGTGACACGGTAATCATTTCACTAGATGAATGAAAATACATTACAAAAGGACATTATTTGTGAATAAGGATTGTTTCCATAACATTACAAAGCTAATTTACACATAGATCTGCATGACTATGTCGTAACTAGATTGATGGTTTTTTCACTGCCGCTTATTTATTCACAATCGAGACTATATCTCTATCCATTCGGATTCATTTAGGAAAAACTTGGCCACATCATTTCTTTATCTGAGACATTATAGTTCATTTATAACGCTTACTTTTCTATTTATGGTTTTATGTATGCAATACCGCATAGCTGTCGACTTTGACGGATATGGCGGCGAGATTCAAACACAACTTCAGTTCAAATCATGGCTTTTCCTCCGAATTGTTCCCTTCCTTTGTCTCTATGTGTATATAGCTTATCTTTTGATTTTGGATTCATCGAATTGTTAGAAAAAATAGATATACCGCCCAAATTTCCCACGAGTCTACCTTCCTAAAGCGAGAAGGAGTTGGTCTAAAAGTCTACACATTTACCGGCACAATGAAGCAGTCGCAAAAACGTCCATAATGGCGCTAGCATATTTGTACTAAAATACTTCATACGTGATATCTTTGAGGTTAACTAATGTTAAGTACAAACACTGAAACTGAATATCACTGCAAGGCTGATATACATATAGTTTTGAGGTTATGATGCTTTATTCAATATATATTTAATTATATAATTGAAGATTTTGTCATTGATCTCTGGAAATTCCGAAAGCTCAGTTGCCAATTGCGAGAAAGTAGTCAGGTAAATACGAATATACCCAGTTTATTGCGATATTCTATCATTGTATAATGTATTCATGATGGATAGGCTAAGAATGTATAATCAACAGCCGTTATCATTTCATATTAAGATACTATTATGGGTGGACACACACATGGACATGCACCTCACGATCCATACAAGGTTCCATCTCCTGATCAGTACAAAATTGAAGATGCTCCTGAGTTATTAAAATATCAGGCAAAACTCACGAAGGCGGGTTTGAAAGATCCATGGATACGAAATTTCATCTGGCGATATGATAAACGATACGGTACTGTATGGTCACGATTTGGGTGGATGATGTTTAGAGGTATACCAACAGGAGTTGTAGCGTTCGGTATAACGCTAGCTGTTGAAAATGCCCTTGGCATAGATTATCACCCATGGCTTCATGAACATAACGATGCCAGTGGACATGAATCAAAGCACCATTAAATCCGAACCTCAGGCTCTTTGATGAGTGAGTGCGCACTAGTATATCATAAATAAGTATATAATTACCGTATGGAGATGGACAATTTATAAACAAATATGATATAGGTTCGAGAATCATGGTCCAAGAAATTACAGGACTCGCGTTCACATCGGGTGTTCAAATCAGCTATCACACCTAGTTACTCAATAAATCAATAGTTGTATGAAAGCGAGAACTCATAGCTCAAGAACTGTATTATTTATACCAAAGTCACCATACATTTCACATGAAAAATCTGCTGTCTATCAAAGTCTTCTTTGCCAATTGTTTCTTCTGCTCAATCCAAGCAATAAAAGCAATTGATTCAGATATTGTTATAGTAAGTAATGCACAAGCAATCCAGTTGCCTCCTACAGCCAATATAGATAGAAAAGTTATTAGCTCGAATGTTATAAAAGACCATTCATTGCCGTAGAAAATGACTTCATCGAAACAATAGTTTTTATCTGTTATAAAGAAAAATCAATCACTTAGCTAACAATAAGACACAAAGGTTGTCATCAGATTTTCTCACCGATATAAAAAATCGTGTTTTCAGACGTATTTCCCAACTCAATATTCATCAGTCTTTCTACGAAACATTTGCCTTGTATAGTATAATCCACTTGCTTCAAGCAATGATCTAAGTAATTGCAGAAGAACTCATTCAACTTCGCCCGTGTTGACCATTGTTTCTTCGAAGTCGGTCCATCAGAGATATATGATCGAGATTTGACACGCCCGTTCTAAACATAATTTGATCGAGTGGATTCAATGTTTCCCTTGTATTTTCTTATCAATGTAGCGATTGCAATATTACCTTATCATTTCCATTCGTTAAAATGGCATCATAGCAGGCACGAAACGTGTTTGATGCCGTGACAATAAACATCTGTTCTCGAGTCCCAGGGACGAGACCACGCTGAGCACACTGATTTGTTTCTTCACATTCCAGATCATTCATGAGGCTCGCAAGATCCTTATCCGCGAATCCATGGACCGATCTGTGTAACAAATGTGAAGTAGTACACAATATACAATGAACAAGTTGTCGATTTATATTGTTTATGTTTTATACCTTCCGTGAATGTAATAACCCGAGTATCTATGCGATAATAAGAAAATACTAATATTTGCACTTGAGCATAAGTCCACAAATTCTTGCAGAAGATGTTTAACGTATATTCCGTACGATGTGCAAGTAAGCCATTGTAGAGAATAGACAAACATGAATGCTCCGGTTGCGATTGCACTCCGGAATGTGAAATTCTCTTGGATCCCAGAGCTTGATTTACATGTCAGGGACCATTTTGGCTCTGCCAGAGACCAAAACTTTAATCCGACGATCTAGAACATAATCTATTGAAATTTTTTGAAGCTTAAGAGTGCCTATCATTGATGTTGTGCACTTCCGTATAATCTAGAAAATATGATATTACCTCAAGAATGAAGAGAATCGTAACCATTTGGAATATGACGCTTGTTTTCCTTTTCGTTGCAATTTTCAGCCATTGATTAGCGATGAAACAGGTCCGCCATGTGCTGACTGATGACCAATTAGATGTGAAATCATTTTCACAGTTAACATTATCGAAATCTATATTCGTTGAAAAAATTTTATCACCATCATGATCATTATCATCAATAGAATGACGACGAAGGATATTGTCGCCGCAATACGATTTCGACAGTTGTCTATTATGTTGTCGGTGTCGAATACGTTTCCGGGTCATCTGGGATGATTTACAATCGATATGAGAATTATACTTCTGCGTGTGTGATCTTGGGGATCTATGGGGTGCTTCATAAACACAACTAGGATCCAGTGATGTTTGCGGTTGTTCCCAATCAATGAAAAAAATATTGACACTTCGCTGATGATGTATAAGCAAAATCATCTCTACTACCTGAATATAACGTCAATTTTTCGACTTACTACTGTATCATCTCAATAACACATATATTTGAATAAATACGTGAGTAACATACTTTCGCTCCAAATGCAATATAAAAGGAAAACTTGATGATTGCCTCTGTGCGCTCGTCTGGGAGTGATATATATTGCGCTGATTGACCTTTATATACTATAAATATATACAAACACGTAATGGATGACAAAAGTAAAATACAGTTCCCCATGGTTTGGATACAAAAGACAATGAACCACGGCAGGGTGCGGGCGCTGAGTATGATATTGGCATTTTTCCTGCAAAAACTCCACGTTTTGAATGCCGCATGAATTATAGCAAAAATAGCAATCAATCCAATGGTTGCCTGTAACGAATTATTCTACAAAATACAACGACCACGTTGTTAAGTTTCTTTCCAACCAGATTTCCATAGCGTCTTACTTTTTCAACTTGACGGATTTGATCCATTACTGAATCTCCTGGAACTATATACTTATGAGTAGAGTTTTCCATGATGACATTGTATCATCAATTGAATTGAAACAAACGTGATACTCAATACAGGTGAATTATGTTACACATGCTCAGTATATAGGTAAATGAAGACTTTGATATGAAATGCATGTTTATTCCAGTTTTATGTGCGTCACCTATAAAACTTTTACATGCAAACACATGCGTGCTAACACATAATCCTTTGTTATGATAAATCATTTTCTCCCCTATTGTCATGACAACGCTATGGCAATAGTGTACTTTTGGCGCGCAACCGCGCCCGTGGGGTGTACACATATATAGTGTACGAATGTGCGTTTGACCAATCACATTACAAACAGTTTGGCATGAAAATGGCGCCACCCGAGGATGAATTCGAATAATTTGGACAAAACGTACATTATAATTTCGATGATTCTACTGAGTCTGCTTAGGCTAACTCACGGTTGAAAAGCGTTGAGTGAAATTCAAATGCTTGGACAATTTTATAACGCAAGAATTGTAATCAACACATCTCAACATTGATTTAGTTTCAACACACCCAATGAACAAATGACATACATTCCTAATCATTCTAACTGGCTGAGAAATAAATGTCGTATATCGACTGTATATCGAATGGGGATATATCGATTGTTGGATTCGGTAATAACTGTAGACTAACGCGCGCGCTACACTAACCTAGTATACATTGCGATATACACGCGCTGAATGCCGGGTGTTTGTTTTTTTCCTTCATTGGTATCAATTAGGGTTGATTGAAGTGAACAGATGACGAATGTCTATGATGTCAGCGTTTTGTTGAAATAGTTCAGTAGATTTAGGGAAAATCATAGAAAATAACGGCCACAATGGATATGTTCGAAGATGAGGATATATTTGAGATGAGCGATGAAGATATTAATGCAGAATCACATTCTAGTTACAATCCGGTTGATGATTATTTAATAAAGCAACTACATGACATTAAAGATTGTGTTGCACGTACGAAGAATGAAATATCCCATATTCAATTGACAAGTAGAAATGTACTTAGGCGGCTGTATAAACAAAGTCAATTTCTACATGACTGTGATAGTTCTAATTCAGACGACGATGTAAGTTCTAAGGACATGATAATGCCATGGTTTCAATATTTGAATTGGATTATGTTGTATCGAAATTCGATATTTTTGATGAGAATTATCCACAGACGTACTCATTCACACAATTGGTTTCTTCTTTTTAGTGGTATGATGAACATGGTCATCCAGTCATCAAGAAGAAGAAAAAAGGCAAGAAAACTGATCCAATGTTGACTGTGATGAATGTCTGGCAACGAGTGATTGATGATAAATGGGTTATAGGAGTGGAATTGCAGAACAATTCTGAGCGGTGAGACACAGATCTACTTATAATTCGTTATTTTTGTATTTCTTCTCAGCAATTCATCCGCAGCAGGCAGTATATGGTTTAAGTAGCTCAGGTTCAAGTGACTTCTGATGAAATTTATTATAAAAGTACTGCAATTCTGAATTTTGATGGTTGGTCTAAATATGTCGCAATAATTGAAATGGCAAAAAGCATGAGCCGTAAAGTATCTGGTATCTGGATGCAGGATGGATTCGAAATGATTCATACACACGACGTAACAGAATTAGGAGTTTCATATAATATTCACTGACTATCCTTATATAACCGAATATAACTTTGACAAACACTTATTTCTGAGTACATTGATAATGTCTTTTTCCGTCTTTATTTACCCGTGGTATTGAGGAAATTACATGGGTGCACTTAAGAGCCATAAGTTAGGAAATGAACGCTAAATCCGAGAAGAGTGGGCGGATAAAAATTTATCTCTGTCGTCCGCTATGAGAAAATGAAAAATATTACGAATAGAAAGTTAGGATAGGCATACTGTGGAGTTCGCTGCGCCGCTTACGCTGATTGTACATGTTTCACATTTGGTGAACTCAATTTTTCTCATTCCAATGATTTAGATTTTGATGTAGGCCATCCCTGTTCAACGTCACATGGTTATTCAAATGCACTCAATGTACCCGTATTTATCGCCTACTCTTGCATTCGAGGGGGCTCGTATCTTTTTTCGCAAGTCCCAAATATTCGTCTGGTGTGTAGTCGAAAAGTTCAAAGTCATATCTATATAAAATATATCAGATACTATGTAATTCATAGGAAAAAAAACTCCATCTTAATTTATTTTTGATACCAACTTACTTGAACATTTCATAGAGACCCAAAATTTGACTCGTTGATAATTGCGTCAAGTATGTTTTCATTACGTCCTTGGTTTGTGCACCTCGTGCTGGGTTTTTCCATTCTGGTTTAATTATATGCTCTAAATGAACATGCTTTATGAGATAATTCTGGTCATCCTGTCAACAAAAAAAAAATTCACATTTTCACAATTGATTTTCTATCTATTATTTTATCTACCTATAGATATACACTAGCTATTATCTTATCTAGCATATTACACACCACAAGGGTTTCAAACTTAGCGATGATGTCAAAGCGCACTTGACATGGCGTGCAGAAATTGAGAATTGGTGTCCAATGCATATCTAGTTCACGGCCAGCATGCCACTCACAGAGCAACCATGTGACGAATTCTGAAAAATACGGATATCTTGGACCCCGTTTAGTCCGGTATTTGGGGTCCTAAGATTGAAATTATAATTGCGTTATTATTTCATTATAGACGTGTGTGAACAGGAAATGCAATTAATTCCAAGCCGAAATGTGTAATACATTTATTTTCTAATCCAAATACATTGGATTTTGACTGTTTTTCTGTACCTGAACTCTATACTGATTGATTATCCGCATACCAAGCTTGCTGTGCAGTGTATTTGGTAAACTCTGTTCAAGTTTATCTCTATATGCGCTGAGAAGGCGCTCGAACGGATGCCTGACGATAAGAAAACTCACACTGTCGTTTAGATATGAAAGAAGTTCTTGAGCTGTTGGTCTTGGGTACCTTTGTCTTGCCAATGACACGGGCACAGCTTTCGAAGCTTTCAAGTACTGTGGACTATAGCTGAAATAATTAATTGAATACTTTCGATTACGTAAATTCTTCGCTGTGATAAATTTTAGCAATAAATGGTTGAAAATTCATTAGTAATATCCAACGTACCCAGCAAGTCGGTTGAAATTATAGATCCAGGATGTTGAAGCAGCTTTAAAAACATTGCACCAAATAAGATGATAGTCTCGATTGACAAAGAACTCCCAAGCATTGGGTCGGTGGAGAGAATCATTTCCAGGACGGTCGAGACCAGCTTCACCACATCTTTTTATCAATAATTTTCGTCTTTCGGCGAGTCGCGTTCCAATCGTGGCCATTGCGCTCGATTCGAGCCGGGCCTCCTCCGCCGATTGTCCAGTTTCTTTCTGGTATATATTGAATAAAAGAAAAAGTTGAGATGTAACGTATATGATCCAACCATATCAGATATATATCGGATTGGTCATGTTGTGTTACAGTAACGCATCATGTCGCGATTTTGAAATCTTTGAAACAGCACAAGTTCAGAATTATTGATTAGTATTGCTAGTAGCATTAGACAAGTATTAAATTCATGTAGTATGTAGGATTGTTCCTGTAAGCTATCCATAGTGTTATGTTGTTATTACATTTACATGAATCCCACATAATCTGATGAGGACTCACATGTGTGATGAAATGTAGTCTGTTGTTTGTGCTTTCTTGACTAGTTAAGGCGAGAACCATAAGCACGAGAAGCACGATAACCATGATTGCTCTGCGGATGCCCGCAAGAACATGACGTCGTAGTGTCATCTTCTCCTTGCGATTATTCTTCCGTCTATATTCATGCCGAGCTTGAATAACAACGATAATCGAAATTTAAATTTAATAGTAGAGTTCAGTTTTATTATGAGGAGAGAAATTTTCATGGTATTCACTTGCACGTTGGTGTTTTGAATTGTGGATTCCATTGAGTATTTTTGTAGGGCTTATCGTTATTTAAGTATTACGAATTTTCTATGCTAGTATCATGATCGCAATCCATTTGCTCGTAGTCTCTCATTTAGTCTAATAAGAGGAGTTTGCCAAGGAATCAAAGGCAAATGGGTGATTCCATTTTATGCAACGTGACAATCACAATAACAAGGAGAAAATTGCGAATGCCCAGTAACCTTATGAATAATTGACCATTACATCACTCTGTATGGTTCACTTACTCATGTTGTATTGATATATAGATAGTTCTCCATATCTCACATACATGTTCATTTATACATATACTGTACATCCAATGTATAGAGCCTATGGATTCTCATGCCGTTCACATGATTGTTATCACCACGTGACTTGAAACGAAATTGCTCGTGCATATGAACATAATTGAGCTTATCGAATTTGTTACAAAATGATTTGCTACGCATTACAATAGAATTTGAGGACAAAATTGACACAATTGGGAATAAAGGCAATGAGAAATAGGAGAAGATCATCAACTCATACTGAGTCAATGTGAAACTTAATTCTATTTATAATTATCTCATTGTCAGAGTGATGGAGAACCATTCACATATATGCATTTATTTATGGCGAACGAGGAATTCTTTGATAATTATACTATTTTGAGTTTCTTTTATTTTTCATTGATATTTTTGAGTATAAATTGCGGAAATATACATTGCATGAAAAACTCGCTTGGTTCAAATATAAAAAAGTACTGCGAAAATTTGAACATATTGAAGAATACTCACTTTCTCCTGACATACGGTAAATTCTCAATCAATGGTTCATTTGCACTGAGTCGTGGATAATTTGATCCAATGTCCAATGTGTTCAGTACTTCATTCAGTCACCACCCAGAGTACTAACAAATAATGTTTGCTCAACTACCAGTTGGTAGAATTAAATGTGCATCATGTAACTGATAAAATACGAGATGAAAAGTCTTGTCGACGAATATTGCGTTTCCCTTGAAATATTACCCGCAGTTGATTTTGGAGTTGCGTCGTGTTAGGATTCGTTCATTTACAATATATAACTTGACTAGTAAACCACCCGAGTAATATAAATAGAAGAAAATGCAGAGTATATAGATTTGATGGCGGCGATTCTCGCGATGTGTTGGCGAAAGCACTCGCCGTCAAATGAAACGTGAAATTGACTTAAAATGGAATAATTACTGTGATGGTCATCCCAACGACGACGCTCGGCGTCTGTTTGGTCGTTGACGGCTGTGGATGCGTCGACGCTGTTCGTGCTGCTGACATAGTAGATGAATTGACTTCACCCACGTTCGCCCGCGCACATGGATACATAATACATACATATCCACAAATATACGCATGCGCATATGATTCCTAGTGTAACGAAAGAAACAACGCGAGGGCGCGAGAAGTGAAGGGAAGAGGGGTCAGACCTCTCAGATTAGTCTGTTATTTTTCGGGTCGATCGTTTGTTGCCCTATACCTTGATAGCGCATGTGCAAGATTTGACATTGTGACAATAAAGAAACATACAGCATCAGAAACGAAATGCTGAAGGATGAACGTTTTGAAAAACCTCGGGAATTATAGTGCCGCTCTGGATGCAAATCGCGGTGATAAATATAATATGATTGCATATATTACTGTTATTTGTAGCTGCAATGCCAAGGGAATGGCGCGTTGGAGACACCAATATATATATATATATGGCACGTCAAAAAGATGTGTTGATTGACGCAGCGCCAAGAGTCCTTCCATTTATGAATATGATTAGATCTGGCATGTTCCGAGTGGGTGGCAAAAAGGGCCTATTGCTGACATATATCCGCATATATAACGTTTTGTTATTCAGCTATGTAACGATATTACGTTTCAGAAGTTGAACGATGAATATCATACAGACAGAGTTGAATTGATCAGATGACCTACGATCCTTATCGTAGAATAGTAACGAAGTGTAGGTTAACTATTATTGGATGCAAATTGTAGTCAATTATGTTATTGGATTGAGAAATTGAATAATACAAAAATAGGATTTTATAGTGTCCATTTCCCGGAAGCGATTATCACTCATGATTTTGTTTGCATCCGTTTTTTTTTTTCTCTAGCAGATTTCTTTATCATCCACATGGAAGCACTCATTTCTTCCATTGGACATACTCATGCATATCCCATCTGAAAATAATATTCTTAGTTACAAACAGCGCAAAAAAATATTTTGATATGTGATTGCTCATTTTTGTGCAGATTTATTCTCTCAAGTGTTATCTTTCAGGACGCTTGTAAAACCTACATTCTACGTAATGATACGAGATGCAAATGAATTGAAAGGAGTTACATCTCTGTGGAATGTGAATGAAAAATTTCTCTGGGAGAGAACTGCAAATTTACTTCCCGAGAATAAAAAAATTGCGGCAACTGCTGTGCTCAACATACCAGATTTTCATAATGCCTCTGTTGTTGTAGCTTATGGCACTGTCGTTTATCACTTGAACGGCAATGAATTGCAAATTCCGATCGGTTCTATCGAACTGAGTGCTTCGCAAGCATTAGGAAAGTCATTAACCCCACGATATGCTCAAGACTTGAATACAAGTATTTTGGCAATTAAAGCTGCAGCGATTGAAAAAATTATAACTATACCGCTCGGTCATGAATTTGGCCAAGCTGCTCGACTTCTTGATTTTTTTGCAACGCACGATTTCCTTGAAGTTCTCCCAGATGTACATATGTCGAAGAATCCAGAAACATATAGACACTGTATATTTGAGATTTTGTCGCTGACCGATACACAAGTAGAACTTCGGATTTCAACTAAGTAACTACAATTTAAACAACGGCTATAATATCGTTTTGTTTCGACTATAATATCATGCCATGTTAAAACGAGAATTATTAATTATCAGATCAACAGCACAACTCAACATTATCATGCTCATGATTGGGGAGGAATTCCCGAACGTCGCGAAAATCGCAGAGGAGGACAAAACTATTGGTAAAGTCATTGCTCTTGAACAAGAGTTACAGTCGAAGCTGGATTGTGATGAGCCCGCACAATTGCTCAATGCTCGAATAGCCACAGACTTGCACTTTCCATGAATATGTTTGAATAACAAGTTATTAATAAGAAATATTATATATGTAATCGTTATTCATGTAGTCATGGTGATTATTGGCCGATATTAATAAAGTTAATTATTTTTCAAATTTTTTATTTTGTTAAACTATATAAAGCACATATTTTATAATAGATGTTTGCGAATGAACAAGTGAGAGTGAGTGTGTTGAGTATATAACTCGCTGAGCATTTTTGATATAAAATATCATCATAATGATCGATATCTCATCACCATTATTCGTTTCACGTTCGGCATTCTTTAATAGCATTACATACATTTTTGTTTATGCTATAACTTTCGAGGATACAAATTCTCGAGATTGACTCTTCCTTTTTGAATTTAAGCAAGTGAATGCTCAACAATTTATTCTAATCGAGCCTTACGTTTTACTATCAGTATCATCTAGAAATAATTGTAACAATCAAAATATATATGTATTTAATAACATTCAGTGACTGAAGACTCATGATCAATATATGAATAAAACATAAGATAAGTAAGACTATATTCGTGAGCTAATTCTCATTGTCTTCGTTGAGAATGTGAATGTACTTGAATTAATATTTCGCTATAACTCTGATTATCATGTCATTATGATGAAAATAATTTTCGTCTGTTGTAAACCCCTAACTCAATGACAAGAAC